>JARQTJ010000479.1:1560017-1572858 GCA_030142635.1 Trachelus troglodyta
GAATTAGGTAAATATACAATTGAATATCGCGCCGCTTATATGTTCCGTGTTACGTGTTCCGTTGCATTGTAGAATGGGCTTAAGTAAAAGTTCATATTTAAGAATTGTACAATGCTTTGAGATGTATTTGAAAATCGTGAGTTCTTCACGTTCCCTCGTGGAACACTTGATTGGTGACCTTTGCGTGTCCTGGTCAATTACACGTTACCATTAATTTCCGTAATTGAACAAAGGTCACCGCTACTTGGCACACATATTTCGTGCCGGTGAATATATCCGTATATGTGACTCAGAAAATATTTAATTTTCAGATCATGAAGGTGGACGATATTGTGTGCACGAGGGTCTACAAAGTTCAAGCATAAGATGAGACTGATTCAAACTTCCAAGGACGTCGGTACAGGAACTGGAGTATTTATCCCAAGGATGGATTTTAGTTCGTTAATTATTTTCACGACTTTTTTTTCTTGATGGTTTCGTTAGAAATGTGTAATTTTGGGACTGTATTAAGAGGCGTTGCTTTAGGAAGAAAAGCCATATATGAATTGCATAATTACTATGCAACGCTGTACGTGTTTAAATTTGTATATGTTGATCTGTAGTGCTTCCGAACTACCCTCATTCTTGTATCGAGTCTCGATGGAGGAATTTCCTCTAAAAAAAAGGATTAATCAAGTAACTGTCAGCTCGGCAGATTTTCGATAAATAAAGTTTATTATTTAAATGGGCATCGTCATATGCATAATTTTTCATTATTGTGTACTTTTCCTCTAACCCTGATATATGTGACCATTGGTACGTATTATCATTTTTACATAATAATGTAAAATTGATAGCGGATGATAACTAAATTGCCTAATCTCGGAAGTTGAAAGTATCAACTTTCTTCCTAAAATTCTGATAACGTTTTGATATCGGTTCTTTATGACATATGAGAAACAATACCTGATTACAGAGCGCACGTAATATTAAGCAAACGAACCAAAGATTAAGTATTTAGTTAACTTATCAATTTGAAAGTTTAGACTTTTCGTTTGTAAACGTTTTTCGTTTGTATTGCACCTCTATCTTTTATACTCGCTAATATAGTATGTGTCAATAACTTTATTCTCCTTCATCGTGGCTCCATCTATGAGCACAAATCTAATTTAAATACTATGTGATCACTCTTTTTTCGAAAACTTTATCTAGTCCATATTATGTTGCTCCTTAGAACTTTATGTTTTCAAGAGAAAAAATAATTAGGATCTGTATCAAAATTTAAAAACGTTTGGTTTTTTCCTACTGTTGGCATCTCGCAGCAGTTACCATAACTAATAGAGAGAGTACTATATAACTACCAACAGATGTCACTGTTTCAATGTATAATGCGCATGCTCTCAGTGCATCCGACTATCGCCGAGAATGCGGAGCGCAGCGGTAAGCGCGCAGGCTGCCATGACAGTCTGTCATTGCCATACGAGAGTAGCACGCCGTTAGTATTTTTCGATGTGGCGTCCGTGCGTAGCGCGATCGCCCATTTAACCGGTAGCCAGTGAAGTTTTATAGTCTGTCGTTAGAAACGACATAGTGCAACGTGACGGAATTATCAAGTAGGTCTACGTAATAATCAGTTCCTTGTGAAACACGCGGCAATCTCGTGTGAATGGCGGTGCAGTGGCAGTGTTGTGACGTACCGTACCGTGCTAGCTGTCAGTTTCGTAGTGAAAACCCGGCGCGAAGGTGTTCGCAGTGTTAGAAGCTCCTTGAACCGTAACATAAGATTTTATGGGATAAGAAATATTATGAAATTCCAATAGATGTCGTAGATCAAGAGGAAGTTAATTCAAAAAAGAAACGTGCTAAATAAGTTTCTCTAGTGTTAGAAAAACCGTTCTAGAAATTACACAAGGCTGTTACAACGAATTCAATGAATAACGCTTGGGATTCTCATGAATACACGGCCTAGACATTCTCTAGGTGAAGGTGTACCAAAGACTCCCCAGGGAGACAAGACACACCTTCTTCTTAAATGTTACTGGAAGATCAGGACGCATTACTGTCGCAGGACCTTCTTCTCCGCTCTTCATTCTCCATGCCTAGTTTCTTGTAGACGATATAACAAATCCGGCGCATCGATTTGCGGGAAAACTCGAAGGAAAGTAGGCAGGCAGGTACCTCCCTACCTACCCTGCTCATCTGTAAGACCCTTAACGTATACACCAGCACCGGTGCCTATCCCGTCGAGAATTCTCCCGTGGCTCGAGGCTAAAACTTGACGCTATGTGTCGAGAATCGTATTCTGGTGAACCAACAGTCTGGATACTCCATTGAACATCCTTGTGTTTAGATATACATTATACGATACAAAGACACTACGGTGCCAACTGCTACTGGTGGCATTAGATACCTAGACAATAAAACAGAAGGGGAACGTGACATTTGGAGGAAGAAGACTTAAGCTGGTTTCCTGGCAAGATGTTTAATTTCATAAAGAAGGTTGCCGAGAAGGACGACAAGGAGAAGCGGAAGCGAGAGAAGAAGGAACGGAAGGATGTCAAGAAACGAGATCGTGGTAGCATGTCTGCCGAAGAGTTACTGCGTCTCGACGAGGTTCGTTTACTTTTTAACGCACCTTCTTCATCCCTACAAGGTTCTTCATCCTACACCCACACTCGGCGTAGCGCACCTAGCTGGTTGAATGCGTGGCGGATCGTCCTGCTACCTTGCCTTCCTTCTTGTTCTATCAACCTTTTCGTATGTCCACCCACTGTAAACACGCCCAGCAAATCAAACTCTGGAACTGGCATTTACCGATCTTGAAACCTTGACGCTGCGCTTGGTTTTTCTCGCATTGATCCGCCCGAGTGTACCTAGTGCCAGTTCATTCGAGCGTAGAAAATACCAAGAGGGAAACGGAATAGTTTTTGCTCATGTCCTTCACTTCATACATATAGAGATGACAGTGCGGGAATTTATCTCATATACATACATAATATAGGATATCGTTCAACCTTTGTTCTGGAATGTTGGAACTTTTGTTTGATACTGATAAATATCCGCATTGGTATTTACATAATTTGCCCTTGAACTTTGATCATATTTATCGTATGATGATTATCGGTATATTCTTAGTAAAAGTTTTGATGCAGTCTTGTTCAACATACTAATTGTTTTGACAGTTTATCGCTATAAAGCTCATATGTTTCACTTTTATTGAACTTGCCAGACATGTTATCTCATAATCGTATGTAAACTTGTCAAAGTCTCTTGTGCCTTGTACGTAGAAGATTTTAAACAGTAAATAAACCATTTCTTAATGTTTTCTATGCAATATCGACTTTGCTCGGCTCCAGCTAACAGTACTGCTTTAGAAAAGTTTCCTAGCGATCGTTACAACACCGTCCTGCAACGCCCTTTCCTGAGGAACAAGAGTCTAAAGTACCTTCGCCCATTTCTAACAACGTTTAAGCATCCTCAGACTTTTTTATCTTGTAAATAATATATTTTCTTTTTTTCTTTGTCCAAATCAACAGGTAAGGAGATCATTGAAGATCCGGGGTCGTCGCAAGGAAAAGGAGAAGCTTCCAAGTGGTATCACTGCGGATTACAGTGCATCCTTTTTCGCCCAGTTAGACAGGGATCTTTTGGATAACGTTCACAATTCTGCTAGTACGAGCTGGACTCGTACTCCTGACGGATTAACCCAGAGCGACTCATCAGAAGCCTCCCTAACCTCGTTAACAAACGCATCAGGAAAGACGTTACCACCATTGCCACCAAAACCGCCAAAACGTGGAATTCTCAAAGGTCCACGACTCAGCATCACCAGCATCACTGTGGAGTCTGGAGTAGTGCAGAATGGCAATGAGATACATCAAGATGCAAACGTCCTCGTCAGGAACACTTTACAGAATGAGGTGATAGCTTATCAGAATGTTCCGAATCTCTCATCCTTGTCAGTGGGTAAAGACGAGCCTTGTAGCGAAGAGGAATCCTACAGGAGGAGTCCACAGCATCTACATCATCAGGATAATAAGATCCTCCAAGTGGTAACGAGTGCTAGTCCATCTGCTGATTCCTTGACGGATACAACGAATTCAAGCTTTGCTACACCACCCTTCAGCCTTTCGCCCGTCGGCGAGTCTCAGGGTTTCTCCCGGTGGAGATCATCTGCTTCCTTCGAGGATCAGGGTGTGGAATTGGTACTGCCGGAGATAGTGCCTCTCAAGTTACCAGACCCACGGGAGTTAACTATACAAAGACAACCACCACCTAGAAATGACTTTGGATTTTCCCTTCGACGTGCTGTGATCGTGGAACGTGGTGCAAACGGTGTCACGCAGATGAGGCCCGTCATCTTCGCGGAACCCGGTGCCATGGTGCAAAATAATAATGATACCGGTCTCTTACCTGGTGATAGGCTCATCGAGGTCAACGGGATCAATGTGGATGACAAATCGCGCGAAGAAATCATTGATCTCATCAAAGGTTCTGCAAATTCTGTTACTGTCAAGGTACGTACGAACATTATGATGTGACGCTTTTGGTAAATAAACTTTTTTTTATTATCTACAAGGTCCTCAATATGATGTGACGTTAAAGAGAGTATCGTTACGGGCCATAATCGTCATCTTCTCTAATCTGTCTTATCATGGAATTATCGTCTATTGTCAAATATTGGACGAGACCTAGGCAAGGCTAATCGCATTGTCATCACGAAAACCCACTTTTTCCTATCTTTTATAAGATGCATCGCGTTATCAGCAGAGGAGAGCAGCTAACCATAGTGGCACAGTGGCTAACCATGTTCCGATAGGAGACATCCGTATAACGTTATCCTTATGGGAAAACCAAGCAGGAAATGTCTCAGAGGAAACTTGCAGTAACCATGGAATCTTACAAGACCAGCATATCCAGTATACATAATAAAAAGGAAGAAAGATAAAAAAGAAGTAAATTGATCATGGACTTCTCAGTTTCTTTATTCGGCTCCACCGCAACCGCATTACTCTTGGCACGGAGCACTTTGAAATATTTCAGGTAGACGGCCCTGCACGTGCCGCAATCATATACGGAACATTTCTGATGGCTATACCTGCACTGCGTTGCATCCCTTTCTTTCTGAAGAATCATCCTGAACTAACCAAAGCCACAGAGTGTGTAGACCTTTGCGTATCCAAGAGGATAGATTCGAATAGAAAGTAGCGGCCATAGACGTACCGTGTAAATTAGCTTCCTGACTAGACTGGCTTGTAGCCAGCTGTTTTAATAAACTCCTGTGTAATCTAGCATAGATGACACGTGGATAACTATCTTTAGGAGCATATAAGAATAATGTTATCAAGGTCTTAACACCACTGCTACCAATTACACACTGAAATAGCCACCTATATATATATATATCACTTCCACAACTGGTAATCTGTCAATTTGAAATGACACAGTTGGTGCAAACGATCTGACAACCTGCGTATATCAGTTTCTACGAGTATTCCTGATTATTATGTAAACTTAAAAACCTGTCTGAGCGTATGTAACGTATATACAGCTTGCGTGACGCGAGTACAGGTATATGCTCCGGTATCGTGTAAATAAGTAAAAGGATACTAGTTACGTTTTCGATAATTTTATAACAACAATTGCAACCCGTAAGTTCTTAACGTTAACCTCAATTCTCTCTTGTAAATCGGTACCATCCGGATGGCCATAAAATAGAATTTCAACGTACACCGTTTTTACGTGCCCCTGAATGAGAATGGTGAACGCGAAATAACGATGCTTCCTGATTTCCTCTTTGAAGATCGGAGAAAGAACAGAACAGAAAGACAAAAATCTGTATCACCTAAAGTAGACCGGGTAAAGCGCAACGACTCAAGCGTTAAGCGAATTCTTGGATAGGCGCCAGAATAAACGATTTTTGAGGAGTCGGCCGAGTTCGTTGAGCCTTAAGTTTCACGAAGGGGTTTGTTGTATACCTATATTTTCTGCTACCCTATTCGTGGAGATGCTGATACCTTTATTTTTTCTTTTCTTTTTTTTTCTTTCCATTACTCTAGTATCGCACGAACGTAAGGAACAATGGAGGCAAGAAGCAATTGGACCAAGTATCGTTCCTCCCGTTCCGTGTTCGTAGCAGCAGGGAACAATGAAGGGTTCGCAGTGCTCAGGGAACTAGGAAACATTAACTCGCTCTACATTGCTTCATTGTCAGGCTCTTTTTTTTCTCTATCTGTCACGCCTATTATGCTTCGATTAATATCTTGCTGGAGCAGTGGCACAATTGTGTACAGTACCCTTAATCCTAGTTTCTTTCACCTACATTGCAGGTATTTACTGTACACACTTTTTTGCTGCACGTTATTTACTTTTTCTTATACCTAGCATTGAATTTCTAGTCAATCCATTGTCTTCAGCTTATTCGGCATTTAATTTTCTTGAATGAGATAAGCGCATCGCGGTTCTACTCGTAAAATATTCGTGCATTGCGTTTTTTAGTGGCTTTATGACTTTTTCTCAAGGATATCGACAATTGCTGTTATCAGCGTATCAAGCTTAGTTAGTCATAGCTTCAACGATATCAAATATTTATACGACGTTTGATAAGCATACGCGATATGGGATTTAGTTAATATGAATTTTTTAAAATTTCTTCTCAATGTGAGATGCTTGAAAAAGTCTATCAAGTTTCTTTTTTTTTCATCTTTGACAAATCGACCTGTACCGATTTTCTCTTTGAGTCGATTTACACAACTTTTACACTCTTTCTCGCCGACCGATGCACTTACGCACGCATGTGCGCACGCGTGCATACGTAACGTCAAAGCCAGGAAAAATTTAGCATACAATGGAAGGTTACGTATAGCCATCCTTTTTACCGCCTCTGGCATTCTCAAATTGTTTAGCCTAGATCGCGTGCAAATTCCTGACAGTCGCAATTCACGATCTAACCGCGATTTGCGAATCGCTACAATCCGTGCATGTTAATCGGGTCAGGATCGTCTTGATTTCCGTCACGAGTCTTTAGATGATTTTCAAAGTAAAATTTTAGCCGTTATTTCGAATATCCATACTCTTCGTACCAAGCCTATACTTAAGACTTTCCTATGTGAATTATCGCAGGGTCTTTTGACGTGGTGCCACTTTCTTTGCTAATTCTTAATACGCCTTGCTTGGCGTTCCCGGCAAAAAAAGTCTCTACGCTGTGAACACGTGTGTTTTGAGTCAGAGAATCTTCTCAGGCGATGACGCGTTGCATTATGCGATTCACATGAGATCACGCGAGATCGACTGGGATCGTGATCGTCCGAGAATCACCGCTAGACTAGAAACTGCAGGCTGAACTTGATGTGTGAGAAAGTATAGCAATAATAGCGTTTCATTCCATTTTTTGGAAATTCCACGGTTTTCCAGCATCAGTTCCATCGGTAACTGGGTATATGTATACATAATGCTGGTGTATATAAAAATATACATAGACGCTGTGTACACGTTATGACGTCCGCCTTTGAAGCATAGTTTATTTTTTTAATCCGTTACGTCACCATGCCCATATCATTACCACGTTACATTGAATTTATACGAAGGAAGATGCTGTGCCATGATTAGACGGTGAAAGTCTACTTATTCATAATTATTATGGGCTGAATAAAGAAAGTCGAAAAACAGCCATGAGTGTCGTGCAAAATGGTGTTTCACAAATGAGAGCATTTTAGTCCACTCCCGTGGACCAATAATAGCTCGACTGACTCATACCCTATATAAAACTATATCTACTTGAGACTGACACATATAAATAGTGTCTTACGAAGAAGTGGTCGCAGCACTCTCTCACGATTCTCTCTCTCTTTCTCCTCTCCCTGTGGACGCGTTACTCAGAAACTCACTTAAAAGTCGCTTAGCGCTATCAGAATGGCACACAAAATAAATATCGCCAGGACAACCACTACGGCTATTCTCACCCCTTGCAATGCTCTACATGAAAGTTCACTATCTAAGTTTTATGGTACGATGGAATAACGAAAACTAAACGGTGATCTCCTTTGATGAAGCTGATGTGTTTTTACACTTGGACCGAGTATCACTTCATGCAGTCGATACTCAGTTTTCCTCGTTAGAAGTAGCCAGGAGTTCCTGTCAATGAAACACGTGGCCGTAGTCCAAGGAGTACGTTCATTGGCTTGTCTTTTATGTACCGTTTGTTGGCAAACGGTGGGGGCAAGGACTCTCTTTAAACGGGTCACCTTGTATACACGGATTCCCTGGATACGTAATCACCCTGTATATACATATACGTGACATTCCGCGCCTACGAGCATTCCCCACGACGCTTCCGACTCCTTTATCTGTCGGTTGCATTTTTCCGGCTGCGGTTGCGCAACCTGTTTTCTGATATGCTCGAAAAAAAACGGGGTCACCCGGTATATCGTGCTGGAATAAACAATACTGACATACTAGCATCACGCGAAGTGTCGATTGTTCATTTGTCTGTTAACATAATTTAAGTAGTGCACACCTTTTATTGTAGCCATATTATTATGATGCATTCAAATGCATAATGATGCTCTATCCACGTACTGCAACCGCCTTCGTAACTCCTGATAAGGGGATACACCGGACCCTATCTCTTACGTCCTTACAGGAAGCAGGATGCTGGTACGTTCAATTGGCGACGTGGCTGTTTTCAAGAAAGTCCCCATGTTCGGGCCTGAGCACGTGAGGTGAATTATCTACCGATAGATGTCACTTGCTTATGTTCAAATCTTCTGTCTTTTACCTTCTATCCTTTTATATTCAGTTAGAGGTAGGAACGGTTTTTTTATCTTTAATTCGACTGTCTGTCTGTTGCACGTTGTACCAGCTACAAAGGAAACCTGGCACGTAGTTCACGTCTCGTTTAGCTTCCGTAGGATGGCGCGCCTGTCGATCATGCTCGAACCCTTCAGTACTTGAAAATTACTGGTCTGATTTTCATGGTGACTGTGAAATGGGGACTATGGAATACTTGGCGAAGCTTCATACGAGATGTTTGTGCGTCGGACAGGGCATACGGTTGACAAATAACCCTCATAGAAGACTGTCAGAACCATTCCGGGAAAAGTGAATCGAATGCGCGTTACTGGTACGCGCGAGTGAGTAGTGGCGAGGCGAGACCTCTCTGACCACTCAGAATCACCAACTACTACTACTCGGCTTCCAGTGTGCGCTACTCGGCATATAATCTTCTTCAACTACCCGTGGCTGTCAACTTCATTTAGTAGGGTACGCCAATTGCTTGGTAGCTATTGTCGTTATACTCGGATAGCATTGACTTGCGTGTAGACCAGAATTACGTGATAATTTTTTTACTCTGCTACTTATGGACTATTTTTTCGGTTGTATTTTTATTTCGTAAGAGTGCAATGCTCGTTGCTCACGTAAATTTCCTTTTTATAGACGACGAACGTCTATTTGTACGAGATTACAAGTGATAAGTCTATCCGTGATTTAAATAAACGTTCTTTCGTATCTTTCAATCGTGTTTATTCAAATTTCGTTACTCCCGTATCTTTTTTAGACACTTCTTGCCAACTGTATAAATAAACCGGATACTCATTCGCAGCCGTAAATTAATGTTTCGTAACGAGTCTCTTCGTTATGGAAATGCGTCAGAGGAACCATATTGATCGTGATAATTAATGCTATTTATTAATAAATAATTATTCCTAACGTATTGTCGCTCGCATAGAGTTTAATTACAAATTTTTCTTTGGTATACACAATTAGTGAATTGTATCATCGATCTATTAATTAATTCAAAGTATATATAATATGTCTTGATATACAATATGCTAATGCACTAATGAACTCTGATGTGATGTTTTAATGAAAATACTTTTTATAAATGAAAATACGAATACATAGAATATCTTCACAATATACGTATGTGCAGTATTATCAGCATCTATCTACTAGTAGGTTCTGTATGCACGAACAGTCTGGTTCAAGCTTCGGTATTGTTGCTCCCACCGAACAATGAGAGCATTCCGCCATAATTAATTGTTCTTCTTACGAAGCCCTACCCGTAGACCCTCCTCGACGGTTGACAATGCTAGGGGTCCTAGTTTACAATACCTCCACGCGAAGTCTTGTCCGATCGTAAAATCAAGCATTCTCAATTTTCTTCTCACTTCATTTATAACGTTATTATTTAACATTACAATATCTCGTTAGTTTATTGACGAAAAAAAGATTAAAATATACCTCGGGATCCTTTTTCATGGATATAACCTCCAATATTTTTTACCCATCGTACATTGCGAGTCTCAAGGCGAGCGGATATGATGACACGCGTGTCTAGGCTTTCATGCGAAGCGCTGAATTTGCTTCCATTTCGCGAATCAGTGTTACTCAGGTGACATGTGCGATAGAACACGCACGACGCCATTTCGAGACCTTGACTAAAATGAAAATTTTATTTGATAATTATCTCACATTTCTACGTATTAAGGTATCACTGTTATTGATTCTCTGCATCACGTTCACGGTTGTGATTATCGTTGCAGGTGCAACCGGTCGCTGAGTTGTCTGAACTGTCAAGACGCGGTGGGAGCGACGGGCGACATGTGGAATTGGCGGCAGCGAATATACGCGGTGGCACGTTACGTCGTTCGGGCAGTCTGCGTTTTCATCATAATACGGTGAGTCAACGATCTATATTAATCGATAAGAATCGCCGGAAGTGCGCTGCCAGCCACTCGTGCTGAGGAAGCACGTGCCGAGACCCCCATTTCCGGGCTAAATGGGAGTCATGCAAAGAGCCATGGAAACCTGGGTTCGAAAATTAATCAGACGCTTTACAAGACTGAATCGCTCGACACCCTTCAGTCTGACTCGTATATACAGATATACGTCTTACCATACATTATTAAATCTGTAACATTATCGAATATCCATTAGAGTCAATCAACGAAAACTTTCTCTCTGCTAAATAATTCCCACGTTACTCCTAATTGACGTTATTAATACAATAAACGCTCGGTACTTCCATTACGTGCATCAAGAGACACGTGAACGTTGCAATTCGGCCTGGATAATTCATACCAAGTATATTTAAAATAGAACTCGTGAGAGCGGCCAAGATAACGGTTCCCAATTACGTCTACGTACCCTCGATAATTAATTAGCCAGGCCAAGATTAATTTAACGACAATAAACCTTTGGCTGTCTCCTCATTGTCAGTGACTAGCTTGCGTGCGCGCTTATGCATATGCGTGGCTGCAGTCGTTTCGACAGTGGCGCCAGCTAGGTTTCGCGTTTTGCGTTTTATTTACTAAACTGGTGTCCGTTTCACTCGTGGGAGCGTGAGTCTCGTGCCGATGCGGTAGCCGAGAGGGAATCAGCTGTCTACCGTGAAAGAATGGCTCCCGCGTTATACAAGACGGAGAGAGAGAGAGAGAGATAGAGCGGATATAGGTACTCGTACAGCCAAGCACAGAGAGAACATCCAGAGTGAGAAGAAAAGTGGCAGGGAGTATAGGAGTCTCCATAGAGAATCGAGCAGGTATATTAAGTAGCCGACGGAGCGGGGGAAGGTGGGTAAGGCTGTTGCTTTCCACCCACATTCCCCGGAGCAGCTCAGCATAGTAATCGCATAACGGTACCACCTTCGTATCGTAATGCCTCATCTCCACTAGTCGGAGAACTCTAACCCCGTAATGGCTACGTGGAACTATCCCAGTGAAAAAGAGTTTTTGCCTTTTGATTCTATCGTAGTTCCAGGAGTGAATTGATTTCAGTATGCCAATACTTCGGCATCTTATTCGACGATTAGATTATGAATAAGTTGAGTAACATTTCGTTTTTGTAATATTAGCTTGGGATAAGAATTTTGATAATAGCGTATCGATACCGATATCGTATGTCACTGATGTCTTCAATGATAGTTGTTAATCGCGGGCGGGGCCTGATTAAAAATGAATCAGACACATTACGCAATACGCTACTTGTTACAAGCGAAACTTGCTTGGTTGGCCGGGATTTTATTTTATTACTATTTTTTTCGTGCACTTTTTTTCTCTTATTTATTACATCGTGCCCGTTAGTCACGAGAACGCTCAGACACGGCATAGCGCCTCGTGACAATCACGAGACGTGTCGGAGGGCCGAATTTTGCTTGTTGGTTGCAAGGGTCGAGCCCTCTGCGTTCACGGCGTTAATAATTAATTCAAAGGGTTCCCTTGGTGCCCCTTTGACATCACTGCCGTCGTTCATACATGAATGCACGTATAGTTGCACTGCAGTCGAGCCGCGGGGGGGGGGGGGGGCAAAGTGTCATTGGTCTAGGGGACTCTTTTGTATTGAGACTCGTGGAAAAATGGCACCTCGAACACACGTTTTACTCGTGGGCGGACTGTAGGTACTGTCGCGAGTCGTTTTAGAAAATTTTTTGTCAACTTCATACGTGCGTATGCACGTGAACTTCCGTGCGTATCAAGCTTTATGACTTGGATGGAAAATTTTTGTATTGAATGAGGAAAATTCCGATCTTATCGGTTCAGGGCTGGAGGAATAATTGCTCGAATTATCACTCGGTACCGTGGTATTAATAGTTGTCTTTATTTAATAATTAACTGATGATATGATTCGATCGTAGCGTCGCCACGTTTTGTCGGATTGTACGTCACGTGACTCGATGATCTTGTAAACAACAAAGGATCCATTGTGGAGATACTCGAGCTAAGCCGTCTCTTGGGTATCCTTTTCTGTCCAGTTGATATATCTGTTTATTTTTTCGTTTTGTTTGGCTGCCCCTCTCTCTCTCTCTCTCTCTCTCTCTCTCTCTCTCTCTCTCTCTCTCTCTCTCTCTCTCTCTCTCTCTCTC
>JARQTJ010000479.1:1572958-1660747 GCA_030142635.1 Trachelus troglodyta
TCTCTCTCTCTCTCTCTCTCTCTCTCTCTCTCTCTCTCTCTCTCTCTCTCTCTCTCTCTCTCTCTCTCTCTCTCTATTGTTTGCTTTTTCACATCACAAGCGAGAAATCACGGCGCTGTCTGTTTTGCACGCCTCCTGGTTATCGGACAGTCAGTGGATTGATTAGACCTTAATTGGCGCCATAGAGAGTACCGAGAAAGAGGGTCACGTCAGTTATGTTGTAAATAAGCACAACTTGTGTATTTATACAGTAAATAAGCTCACGTGGATCAGTGATGAAAGATCGCTCGTAGAATTTATATATCGAAACTAAACTTGACGCCGATCGTTCGTGCGGTATCAGCCATCAAAATTTAATTATTTCATGCGGCTTGGCGATTAGCACCATTAATGAGATTATCGTGCAAAAGTACGTATACTGTAACATTTTGTATTTTCTATTATGCGAGCTTCTTTATGCGCACGATTTTCAAACAGAAACTACGACAAACGCTTCACTGGGCATACCGAACGACTTAACGGTACGGTGAGTCGATCGTTTGGCGGCGCGACGATCGCTGTCTATCTGGTAATTATTCACGCCGACAAACGAAAGGCGTACCTGGTTCGTGATCTACGCGAAAAACCTTCACGACGTTTACGTTATGCTAAATGTCAAGAGAAATCATGAGTTGGTACCGGTGTCGTGACTCATGACCGGTAAATATCGTAATTGAAGTGGCCCGCACTTATGACGCATTTAAAAACTATGTCCTTACCGCTATATCCTTCTATTGTTTTTTTATATTATTGACTCTATTCTTTTCATATATTTGTACCTAAACTTTAGTGGGTACCATGGGGTATTCGTACGTAGGATGATGGATTATTCGAATGGATTCACGTGTTCACATTATTCGAAACGATTCACATTTTTTCTGTGTGTAATTCCCGCCGCGCTCTCGTTGAAGGTACAAGGATTGTAAAGTCAATGGTACCGGTAGTGTAGAATTCTATTGTATCGACGGACGATACAACTTGGCTCGCGGTATTTTGTTATTATGTAGTGGCGACATCTGTTGTATGTGAAAGTGTCGGTACAGTAGATTTCTTAGGTTTTTGCATTAACCAGCGTAGACTGGCGCAATCTGGTGTTGATCAGCATATCCATAACTATCTGTATAAGAAACACGACAGTCTTCTAATTACGGGAATTCCTTGTATACACTTTTGAATGCCAATGATATTTTTGAAAATTCCATTGGTCGTTATCTTCTGCATCTGTTTCTTTTTCGAGCTACTGTAAAGATAGTTCGAGCTCCAACTGTAAATTCATTGTCTCCATGACCATTGAAAGGTGGAAATCGGCGCCCCAAGTATTTTTACTCGTATTTCTCATTCGTGTCGCTCGGGTGTAAATCTCTTCCGCAGTCGTGAGTTTCGCTAAATAGAAAAATGTCGTTGCACACGTGCGTATATAAGCTTCCTATATGCGGCGACGCAATATGCCTTGCTGCCTTCTTTGGTCGCTGCTATTTTAATATTTATTCGTCGATTCAATTCCACTCCGTTAACTCGATCCCTGCTTTTGCGCTTTATATATTTTTTATTTCTCTTTGTCTCTCCGCCGCATCTCCCGCAGCGACTACGCTTTTCCCAACGACGGCAGCCGACGACAACGGCGCGCAGGCTGTTTGCCTTTTTTGGCCGGCGGGTATTTCAATTTTTACGAGTTGCCCCTTCGCCGATTCTCATGGTCGCCGTTCGTTTTCACATTCGTACGTCGCTACCCAACTACCCTTCGATATTACTGGTAAATAAAAATCCTCACCCTGGAATCTCTATGACTCGTCATAAAAATCTCGCTGAACGGATCCTCTTACTGTAACTTGATCGCGTTTAAGGTCGTTTAGATATCATACGCAAATCGAGCAAATGTAAATAATTACGCGTTTTATCTCTGCTAACAGCATTAGAGCTTAAATTTATTCACAAGCGACGACACATAATATAACTAAGTCTCACGAAGGACGACACAACGTTCAAAGCTTGAAAAATCACAATGGATCCCTGAAACGTTTTTCTTTTTCAATTATACCAACAAAAGAAAACGTCTGAAGCGTCCAATGGAAAAGCCTTAAGCAGCAACGAGAAGAGACCAGATTGCGAAGTAAAATCGTGTAATGCCCGCAGAAGGGCACAAACCTGGAATGACGTCAGACTATCGACTTTCTATTAATACGAAATTTCGAAAAAAAAAGGTTCTTGCATCGCCCACGCCCACACGATAGCAACTCATCCAGCGTTGCATCGTGCTTACTCTCTTGGCTACTTCTCATCGTGCCACTATAATCCTCCGCATACATTTAACTTATATACGTATCTCTAACGCACTCCATATGATATCTCAGGGGATCCTGGTATCCTTACAGTCAGCCGAGCACCCAATGAAACTGGTGCAACTGGCATCTCTAACCACCTCACCATATATATGTATATATATATATATGTCCATTACCAGTCACTTGCGTGCTAACGCAAACACGTGTTTAAAGGCTCCAACATTTCTCCAGCACATCTCTGTGTATCCCTTCCTTCCTTCATACCGTTTACGGGACGTACATATCTATTTACACCTAGCTGTAACCGCAGTCTCGGCTGACTCGCTGTCTGACTGCCTATATTAACTTCTTCTATCTCTCTATCATCCTTTACTGTACTTTTCTTGCTACCGTTGCGACTACATCGGAAATTTTACTTAGCCATGGTTATTGCATGCTGGTGCATACGAGTCGAATACATGATATATATATCCAGTTAGTAGTATACACTGTACCAGTCAGTCCGGTCCTACAGTTCGGTCTACCCCTTCGTATGAGTCAGACATTATCGTCCACCGACCAATATTCAATTCGACTTGTACATACGCTTAGGTTACGTTCACACTGGTACTTTGACGTTGGAGTATAGAAAAATTGTCTTTGTCAATTTCCATATATTCCTAAGAGACAATAGCAATGCGGCTGTCCACGTTACAGGTAGATTTTTCATGGCGACAGAAAGCATATGTCATTATTATAGAAACACGGATGACTCGTCGAAGGCGAGCGACAATGCTAACTAGCCGGGGAAAGGTCCCTCCTTTGTAATGGCCTGTACGAGTGGGTTACGGTTAGCGCTAGAGCAGCTTTCATAGAGGGGAAAAAAAAAAGAAATCGGATCGAGCCGTGACCTATAGGCAGGCACAAAAGTAAAATTATGTGACTCAGACTCGGTTCACATATGGGTTACCCACACGACTCTCACGGCGCAAGGTCGTTGGCCATATGGCGCAGGTTATGAATAATTATTTCACGAGGACCCCAAAGGGCTGCCACAGAATGTATACAGTGTTACGGCGGAATCCTTTCGCGTGCCTCTCGTACGCCTCGGTGACACCGTATGAATAAAAATAAATGAGGCTAATAAAAAAGAGGCCTGCTTATACTTTTTCTACAGTCTCCGTACGGTTTCACCATAAAACCACATGGCGTTTGCCAGAGAAGATGATCGTACAAGGAAATCGTGGTAATGCGCGGGATATAAATACCTTTGGAGTTTATGGGTTTACGGTTAGTTCACTGTAGTTCAGTGTACAGCAGGCCGGTCGGACGTATTTGCCAAAGGTTTGCGGTTAACGCGACATTAAATTGGTCGCGAATTTCCATAGAGCCACTGAAAAGATGGCGGATCGTGGTTATCGAGTATTGAAAAAGGGGCTGACGTTAACCCGTAATGATTTTCTTGGGGCTCGTCCAGGAGTCGTTGCTTCGATGTGGAAAGGCGTCGCGACGCGTATAGCGAGTTGGCGTCGGCTCAACCTGAGTCCATGACTGTTTCGGCACGTGGGACGCGGTCGCTGCATAGGGACGCACGTCGACGCTGTGCAAGATAAATGGTGCGACTGCTGGTAATGTTGGCCAGCCTGAGTGTCCTAGCGCGAGCTTGTCTACGTCGCTTTATGGATTCTGTTATGTTGTAAAAACACGTGGGCGACTGCCTTGGGTACCAACGGCCATTAAACCTTCTCTTGGGCTTTTGTTCTTTATTGAATTTTTTAATGTTTTTCATTTTTTTTTATTCAAGTTTAGCACGGTGCTATCTAGATGCGCGCGATCTTATATGGATCATGTGAACATATTTATTCGTCCTGTAAATAAAATTTTGTACCTGGGTCGATCACTTTTTGTCGTGCCTGTACGACACGTGTTATCTTTACACGTTCGAATGCGAACGAAATGTCTTATTCACACGGGCAGACGATTTTTGCCCTACTAATTTATTTTCTGTATATACGGTCCCCTGTCGTTTCGTGATCATCCGCACGCTTGAATGTCTCTTTTATTTTTTGGTCTCTTTCAAAGATACGTAACCTTATACTTTTTTTTGACGGGACATGAGGGGGAAGAGGGGGGCCATCTGCTCGAACGAAAAGTGCACCGTTTCCGGTCGCTTTCGCAAGCTAATCAGACGTCAGCGTTAAGACCCACAGAGTGATTGTGGAGCACACGTGTTGTTGGGAAGAGTGGCACGTGTGGGTGATGAAAAAAAAAAAGAAAAGAAATAAATATTTTACTAGGCAAAAGAAAGGGCTCGAGGAATAAGGTAATCCTTGACGCTTCCACGAAAAGCTACCTATGCAAATTGGAACAACCTGTAGATGGTATCGCAATCATCTCGAAGGAACTCTGTTGCGAGTGAATCGGCTTATAACATTGAGTCTCGTCCGAGACTTTTTTATAGAGAGGAGATAAAATCTTTATTTTTTTAATTTTATTTAGCTTGATACTAATCTTATATCTTTTTCATGCATACGTACCTTTTGCACCTATAGATTCGCCCGATATACGTATCACGTTTACGCGGAAGCCTTAAGGCAATTTTCATGTTGGACTTTGCGTGGACTCGGATATAACAGAAAATTCCAGCGACTAGGTACTTGCGTACTTATCGAACGCACGTTCAAACTGCAATTATCGCGACTCCTAATGCAATTCTAGGTATGGTATTCGTTTAACGCGTCAATGGAAATTCATCCTAAATAATGACTTCTTTATGGCGTAATGACACCCACTCGACGTCGTTATTCTACCGTTGCGTTTCCTTTGTCGCCACGTATAGCCCAATGTGCGTGTCTAACAATGGGTTCGTTGCACAATGCAACTGTGTTTCTCGCGAGGAAACACTGTAACGCCCCGAACGTTAAGTCGCCGATTATCATAGTTGCGTTGGAAACGCGTATACGTATGCCTTGGTCACACTTGTGTCTGAATATATATATAGGCGCCATGTTAGAAAAAAGGTATAATAATAATACGAGTAAAAGATCAGCTTTCATATGAAATCCATGGGACCTTTTTATATAGTATACATATATCCATTAAGCTTGTGCCGCGTTCTCATGCGTTTAACGCAGGCGTCAGTATACTTAAAGCGCACACTATGGTTAACTTACTTTACCGGAATATAATCCTACGGGTTCTTAAAATAGCATGGCGTGCGCCCGAGCTCGCGACAGTGTGCCTGCTGCGATAAAGGTGCATTCACAATACGACATACCGTTTCAGCTGATTGGTCTTTCGCGACAGGCAATATGACTTTAAAATCGTCTATGATCTCAGTCGTATCGTATCTTAAATTTTTATATTTACCTCCTATATCGCCAGAAGATATCGAACCAGGATATTCGAGGCGATTTGGAACAGGATTGGGCGTCCTTTTTTTTTCAGGAAAACAATGGCTCGTGCCAAGCTGGGATCGCGTAGGTAGAAACACGTTGTACACTGTGTTCGTGCGCACTGCGCGTACGTGTGCATTAACCATAGGTTGCCGAGAATAGAAGCCGAAAGAGAGCGTGTTCAGCTTCCTGGATAAAAGCACTCCGAAGGTAATTTCGTTTGTGCGTGCGCCTTTCTCATGCAGCAGGAGATGAGATAGCTGTAAGGGGAGCTTAAAAGCAGAAGGACAAATGTATAGGTCTCTCGCAATATTTCTCCTGTTCTAATTCGGGTATAGGAATCGTTAGGAAGGACTGTCTTCTCTTAAAAAAAAAAGAAAAAGAAAATAGTCACCAAAGAAAAACAGTCTCCATCTTTAAATCTCTTCCGGACGGATGCTGGATACCGTAGGGCAAGAACCAATTGTGCATCCGCTTACCCACGAGATCACTTCGCACATGGATGCTGTTTTGTAATTTTTTATGTAATTATTTTTTTTTTCTAATACTAATCGCCTTAGAGCACAGATGAGAGTGTGACTCGAGGGTACCTAGTGGCCGACTACCGAAGAAGTAGGCAGGCAATAAGGCAGTGTGTAAGGCAGCTAGTGAGACAGGAGGGATAAGAGCCTCGTGTGGGCACACGCCTCGCTCTTGGCGTAGATGCCAGTCTCTCTCTGGAGCCAGTCGGATCTTGAACGACCTGCGACCTACCTCGCGACACGAGCAACTTGACTGATCCGGAGCCAAGTCTGATCTGTGAGAAGTGAACGAAATGTCATCGTCAGTCTCGTCAACGTCGATTGGTCCATCCAGCATCCAGTCGGAGAAGAACGAGTCTGTTAAGACATCGCGCGAATCCCTCTAAGGAACCTGATTGTGACGATTTACGCAACGAGTCTGGGGCCAACGTGGGATATCACTTTGCCTCTTCTCGGAATATTCAGAATCTTTAATAATCGGCTCCGCGGATCCTTCCACAGCATCCGGTAGTCGTAATTGGACCATTAGACCTTGGGATCGTCGGAATACT
This sequence comes from Trachelus troglodyta, assembly GCA_030142635.1. Classification (NCBI taxonomy): domain Eukaryota; kingdom Metazoa; phylum Arthropoda; class Insecta; order Hymenoptera; family Cephidae; genus Trachelus; species Trachelus troglodyta. The sequence continues at coordinate 1,579,726 of JARQTJ010000479.1, forward strand.
TGAATCAGTGTATAATTTCCTGGCTGTTTTCCCTTTTCGGTCCTCTATCTGTACTGATGATCGTTCAAGGGACGCATACCACGAGATAACTGGACCGCGAATTAACGCGTACATAGTTTAATCTTGACGTTGGACATAACCCGGTCTATCGCCCGGGCATGATATTATCTTGTATCTCGTATGATAAAAATCATTAGAAAATGCCGGCCAGCAATGTGAACGGTGCTCACCATCATAAGGCTTGTCGCGGTAAGGCACACGCCAGTGGAATCGCTAAGGAATCTCCGCGAGATGCATCAAGATCATCCGGTAACTCGAGAGGACTCTCCCAAAACAAGAGGACTCGTTCCGTGAACAGTAACAATGAACAGGAGAATAAACTGTCTAGGAACAGCGTGAGCTCCTGGGAGTATAGCGATTCCGATAGTATGAACTCATCGGAGCACGGTGTCGATCTTCAAGATCATGCCAGTAACATGATCAGGAAGATCGACAGGGTGCTGAATGGCATTAATGGGAAGCCCAGGCTACCGGATGCTGGAAAACAGCAGGAGGCGTTACTGCGCGATGGAAGGAAGGTCAGCAGGAGATCATCATCTGGTGAAGACATGGCTAGGAGACTAGCCAAGAGGGAGAACTGGGCTGATAGTCTTCGTGGTGGATTGGCCGATGATAAATATAAAAAAATGGAAGACGGATGGGATGATAGCAGCGTCATTAAAAATCCTAAGGAACGAAAGTGGCATAGAATCACGGCTGAGGTCGAGCAGCGTAAAGGCGAAGGCAGATTGTCCTTGTCCGTCACCAGGAGGAACACCTTGCCTAGGAAGACCTGTCCGACTTTCAGGAAGATCGTCAAGAGGACCCGCAGTGGTCCGGCTAGCAAAGCTCTTCACGACGTCGTCGAGTGGGAAGAGCTCCTTGAGCTTGCTCAGGCTAGAAAATTTATCAGGGCGAAGAATCATCGTTGCGAACCAGCATATATGAAGTACCTGGATGTCCTATTGGAGAACAAGGCGCCGTTACCCGTTAAGGTGCGAATTGAGTCGCTATCATTGATTAGAAATGATTGGAGTCAATTGAGATTAACCGACGTTTATTAATCATTCGCCGACGGTAGTTTTTACTTATTGCAAATGCGATGTAACGGGGAGTCGAATTACTACTGGCGACCTTCTAGCGTCCTCAAAGTAACTTTTATAAATTCAGCTCATTAGCATATACCTTTTTATTCATATATCATTAATGCCGTAGTACTTTGAGAATTATCATTCAATCATTTATCGTTGAATCATTGTCATGCACTTTTATGCGATAGACACACGGTGCATTGATGATTTTTTATATTTTTGTTACAGGTAAGTCATCGAGCATTGCGCACTCGCTGTGATCGTGAGTAGCTAAAAACGAATGAGATCGTGATAATGGATGTGGTAGGAAGTAGCTGGTGCCTATTAAAATGTACATTAGCTAGGCGCCACCCGTTAGAATTCCACATTAACGAAACTGGTTTGAAATACGTCAGAAATATATGAACGTAGATCTTTATTCGTCTTCAAAGAATTTAAGGTATGCATTAAAGCTAGTTGGACCGGGAGATCAGATGTCTTTGAGGTGCCATCTCCTTACGGGTTAATACGTAAAAGAGTCCCTTAAATATGAGATTGACGTTCGGGTCCGACAATATATTCCTCGAGACGTATATTCTTAAATTTTATACTCTTATCACTTTTTCTCACTTTAATTAAATAATCCCAATAAAAAGCCGCACAGCACTTCTCGTGTCATTTCACGAAATGGATTTAATCTCTCGATGCAATAAACATTCTCCGTTCACGACATTATATACGAAGGTCCGGTTAGAGTCGGATTTTTGTCCCAGTCAATTATGAACGCACCTTTACTGTCGACGGTACATTAAAATAAATCCCAATTCATTGAATGGTCTTCGTTATCACGTAATACAGATATATAAATATACACGGATATTATTATATATATAAAAATTACCAGTTAACACCTTATCATTGACACATATTATTCAGATCTCAGAGAACTATGTGCCTTAGTACTGTTAGGTCATTCTTATCAAAACGTATACGTTCAGGTATCAATAATTATTTAGTAGAAGGTTCCATAAGAATGTCCCCTTTGTCGATGACAAGTTTTATCATCCAACATTAGAAATGCAATAGATACAAGAAAAACAAAGAGGCACCATAAACGCACTTCCTAGTTCAGGTTCTTTCTGTAATGTCCTGACACCAGCTAGTCATAGGGGACTGATTTCTTACTGGGATTACATACGTTTATGCATTCACAGCTGGGAGCATGTATTATTCACGTACCTCGGACATGTATTCGCCAAGAGAGTCCTTTCTTACACGACTGGCGAGACACGTAGCTCCTTAATTTATTCCATTCAAGAGACGGCCTAGCCTGTTTCTTTTATTTCAATCTTCTCTTATTCTTCTCTTCTTCCCGAGAAACATTCAGCGTATCTGGATACGCCCGCGGCACGGGATTATCATATTTTCATAAGGTATAATACAAGACGGTCACGTGGCCTCATACTACGCAGCCACTTTAAATCGTCCATTTCAAAAGATTTGCAGACGAAAAAATATGCCAATCGATGATTCTAATTGAATTATTAATTATTCTTATTGAGAGTGTCATGGATATATTGTAACGAAGTAGATTTCTAATAACGAAGGTCAAAGCGAGAGAAAAAGGTATGAGAATCGGTCCCTTATTATCGCGTTGAGTAATTTCGTAATCGAGAGGTCCTTATACAAATATGGCGATGAATCAAATGAAATTCACGTCGGCCTAGATTCCTTTCAGTCGCCCGACCGCCCGTCGTACTTTTCCCGTGCAGAATGTAGAAGCATTGTAGGTTATATACATTCGTGGAAATCGCCTTGAGTCGATGATGATTCGTCGCTAAATTTAATCGAGCTGGTATTTTTACCTGCGATTCGATCAAAATTTCAAAGGATGCTGGTATCGCTCGGCATTTACCGATTGTTAGTTTAATGTCGTTAAGTCCCGCTACATTGGAAACTCACAAAGTGGGTGCTCGTAAGCGTGTAGGATGAATTCCTTCGATAACGCTCAAGGTTCCTTCTAAGTCGAAGTGATCGCCCATTGCGTACTGTACGTTATGAAATTACCCATGCTGCACTGCTGCATAAACAAGATAATACCGTCTGACATTATTTCCTTGTAAACGCTGAATAATAATTATCCAGGAAGAAAAATAGTGTTTTGGTACGCTGAAAAAATTCTTAAGAATTCTAATAATTCGAGATTAATTATTTCTGGTTAAAGATTGCTTACTAATTTTCTGTGTGCATATATACATATATATAAATTTTTTTCAAGTTGGCTCTATCACGGATATTATGCGGACAGCCTAGCTTCGGTTGGTGCGTCTCTTTGAATGTCGCGCATGCACAGTACCTGAAAAACTACTTGGGTAGGGTACACACAGGGCAGTACAATTATAGGGGCGGTTCACACGATGACCCAATAGTTCCAAATACGGTAGTTTGCCCCAAGGCTGCCAAAACAGAAACGCTTACCAAATTGTCCCTCTTACATCACACTCATCTCTCTTGGCAACGCACGTGAAACGTTATTTATGGTGCGATCTGAGAGTTATATTTTTAATCGTTTTAGGAGACACGTTTGATCGCCGTAGAACGAAGTAACCGTTACGACTAATGACGTGAAATGAGAAAAAAAAGAAGTTAATTTCACAATTTATCGAGTCTTGATATAATTCTAGAAAAATACATTGAAAACCATGTCCAATCGCATACACGTAATTGACATCATTAAAGTCATTATGACAGATGCAGCTAATGAACCCGAATATAATTTACATGAAATAATCAGTAGCCCGATAAAATATCCATCCGGAGCCTGGTTCAAAATTGCATCTGTCATTCGCCTGAATCTATCATTGAAATCATCACGAGAGACGATTACGTTAAAGGTACACGGACCGTGCGAGAGGTAATGAAATTTAAATTGAATTACTAGACACTGTACTATATGGCTATACTTAAAATGGTAGCTGGTCCTTGTGTTAATGTATGTGTCTAGTCGTTAACAATCTTTTATATCTGTATATGCATAATGGATGTCATTCGGTTCCATCGGAACCCAAATCATTTTAAATCATCTGATAAACATGGTCGCGGCACAAAACAGCTGCCATAAATAATAAAACATTCGACAGTCATTTGTTCAATTTGTTATTGCACTACTAAGCTAACGAGTCACCCATTATACAGTTGTTACTGTCAATCACAGTAGGGAAGTTCCTTCGGAGCAATCAGAATCATGAAATTTAATATTTGGACCGGTAATTGTACAGCGTGTCTCATTAATAATTATTGCGCTAGTAGCATTATTGAACAATTATTTAATATACGATTTAATTGTTACTATTTATTTTCTCGTAATATTGTTATTATTGTTGGTTACCGTATCAGTCAATATTTACTTAGAAAGATTTTCCAAAAAAATATATGTATGTATATACACTTGTTCGTATACCTATATGTACTCGGAGTGCAATTTGTTTATCGCGATTGCCTTATAAAAACTGATAGTGTTATAGGTCTAGTTTATTTGACAACAGCATACTCGGTCCTAAGCTATACAAATTTATTTTATATTGCTTCGGTTTAATATTCTACAAAGTAGCATTTAACGTTTAGTAAAAGCACTATAGTATCTCAAGTCAATTTATCGAACATAGCAGGCATAACGAACTCAAATGAGCCCTATGGCGCTACGTAACGCGATTAGCATAATACGGCAATAAAGTTTTAATTTTTTTTATGAGCCAACTTTATGTTGCAAGCGTATACCTAAGGTGTAGGTTTGTCTAGTCACAATGATATACAGGGTGGACCGTTTGAATTTAGATCGCAAATCGTAGTAGTGGCTTATTGTAAATCATCGGGCGTCTTGGCAATTAAATCTCGAATGAATTGTGGCGTCGATTAATGGGCCATATATGGCGCCGAAAAAGTCAGGTAAGCCACCCAAGGCTGATCACTTCTCAGCCGCGTCTCCCCCTCTTCTTGTTCTTCTTCTTCGTATCGGTCCTTTGTTACCGTGGCCTTCTGGTGTGATTTTTTAAAAGAAATTTTATTTCTTCCCCCGGTATACACTGCAAGAAGAGGTAGTCGTGGGGTTGTTTTTTTTTTTGAAAATTACACGATAATCGATATTTTGTAAACGACGCGTCACGCCAATAATCACACGGATCTGTTCCCACGAGAGGCGTGGTAGTCGTCCATGCATCCAACGAATAGCAGATAAAAATTCGGTTCAATCCTGTAAATTGGCCATAAACAGGTTTTCACATCAGCACCGATCGAATTGCACGTAATATATTATTACTTGAGAGAGTTTGAATTTTTTTTTATTAATAAAAATGAAATCGCGAATCACGTATGAAAAAAAATGAAATTGCACAATTTCATTTAATTAATTTGCATCCTGGTAAATCTGTTAACGCTGTTCACACTTTCAACGCGGCTGTTAACGACTTGGTTATAATGGTCGATAAATCTCAACTACGTCATCCGACCCCTGACCCACAACCCAAAGTACTTCTATTACTAAGTTCAGTGTCCCAAAGGGGTCACGAAGAATCCTAATAAGAGCCACGTGATTATATAATTCAATTGTCCTGGGATCTTTGCTTTGTTTCCGTAATGCATCATTGAGAAACTTCTTTTTCCTCCACGACCTGTAAAACTTGCGTGTTTCATAGTAAAATTCTAAAATTCTACGTAAACTCTCCTTCGGTGTAATTCACGTGATTGTAACGGTAATTCGGAAAAATTGAAGAAGCTCATGACGCTGTTACCTGCACTCTCTCTAATTGGACGGAATCTCTCGTTGCTTTTCATGGATCGACCAATAAGAAGTACGATTACGTGTAACGGTACTCGTTGCACACTTGTACTATTAAATTCGTAACATACGCAGTATGCGCAACATTCGCTCATGAGTTTTGATACGAGCGTCATTAAACACATTAAAATACGTAAAGCTCCAAGAAGGCTGGCTCAGTGTTAAAACTTTAACGCGTTCGCCACTTTACTTAACAATTGTCGACAATTAAATTCATAATGTACGAGAATGCTGGATGAACGAGATGATAATAAAATTCGTAAAATACAATCTCCTCGACCCTTACGGTTTGTGTACTCAACCCACTGAACGCACTCGTTACGTTCATTTGGTGAGGCTAATGGTGCGTTCTTAAAAGTTTTGATGAAAATACATTAAAAAGGAAAAAGAAGAGACCAGTGGTCCCAACGTTACGCTCATATTTATGATCCTGCCAACGCACTCAGGAACAGAACAGGCCGCCGAAGATTCCTCGCGTAAGACCGGTTCCGAAGAGCCGCTTGAATTCACATAGTAAAAAAGAAAGGACGAAAATAAAAGATAATACTTGTCGATTTCTTCTCGCGTCCATGAAAAATCTTTTCAGGTTAAATAAAGACTTCTTGGTAAATGCAATCCACGGTATATAGGTATTTGCAAAGTTCACGCGGGGTCAAGTGGCCCTGGCTCTGCATCTTTGGATGGTGCAATCTTGCGATGGATTCACTCTCCATCTCTCAAGTGCATAAACAGCCTCATTCATTGGATGCATAGACACTGCATGTACTTCTACAGGGTGTTACATTTCCAACGGCATCTGGACTTGGTGCAATTAACGTTAATCAGAGGATTCCATAGTAAGCGTGAATGCCTTGCATTCTACTGTGCGTGCCTCTGTCGCTTTTGATAGAAGAAATAAAAGTTATACGACATAACCTATATACCACTCTCTGTATCTGTGTTACCGACCGTGTTTACGCTGTTGGACATGAGCAAGGAGGCACCACAGGAATTCCAGAAGCTCCTACGACCAAATTAATACCCATAGTGCGTAGATCTTGTGGCATCGCATAAACCCACCTACTTCACCTAACTGTCTTTCTCGGGTTCAACATGCTTCGTATTGTACGACTGTTCAACATAACGTATCGATTTTTCAAAGCGTGAACTATGTTTCTTGCTCATATCGCCATAGTACTCTATTTGGTTCTCTATATATTAGACGTGGTGAAGCGCGTTCGAGGTGTTCATAAAACTTCACCATGCGAAGTGAAGTGGAGGAATGTACGTGAGGTGGTGATACTTTTTGTATTGAAAATTTTTTTTATTCGTTTTTAAGCTAGGACAGGTTGGCGATACCGAATTTGTTGCTTATTTTGTTAATTTTTTATCTGCTTTTGTACTTGCAGGCGCGCTCTGAGGAACATTTGGCACAGGAACAAGCATGGCTGGCTTCGGAGAGGATTTGGCTACTTCACAGAGGAGGATTCACGGCCGCGACACGGTGCGGCCCTGCGGATCTGGATACGGGAAAATTACGCGTACGATTGATACCCTCCGGCGAGGAATTATTGGTCGATGAGGAAGACGTCGAAAAGGTACTGTACCGGAGTGCTCTGACAAATTCGATAAGCCGATTAATTACGTAGCCGTTACTAATTCGCACTTTAAAGTACCGTTGATATGAACTTTGAGAAATGATGACTCTTCTGTGTACATGTATTTTGGTTAGGTACTGCTTTTGATAATATCAGTGACTGTTGTTACCCTTCGTCGCTTACTTGTAAACGTATTTTTCGGGTAGTACAGTCGATTTTGTATATGGACGACAGTTGTTGTCTTGTTGACAGTTTTACACAAAGTTTTATTTTTTAATATTATTTAATGGATTACGTTTACTGGATTAAAGTGGTAAAGCTTTTTTTTTAATTTAACGAATAAGATCGCAAAATAACTTTGTTATAAAAAATAACTAAAGTTTAGAATTTAACCATTAGTCTTTCCGACTAAACAGTCATAACTTTATGGTTTGTTCACACAGGCAAATCCACCGCAATTCGACAAGGCTGAGGAACTCTCGCAATTACGATTTCTCAATGAATCTTCGGTTCTTCACACACTGAGACAAAGATACGCCTCTAATCTTATTCATACTTATGCTGGGGAGAGTATGGTAGTCATCAACCCTGTCGCACCTCTAGCAATATATTCTGAAAAGGTAAAAAAAATATGCGTTTTACTTATGTACATTTATTGTATGTAAGTTAAACAACTTATTCACGAGGTGATTCATTCTTTTTCAGGTTGTACACATGTTCAAGGGATGCAAAAGTGAGGATATGCCACCGCATATTTATGCTATGGCTCAATCAGCTTATAGAGGGATGCTGGCAACACGTAGAGATCATTCTCTGGTGTTTCTTGGTCGTAGCGGTGCTGGTAAAACTACTAATTTCAAACACGCTCTACATTATCTCGTACTTGCTGCTGGCACTGTGAACAAGGTTTGCTACTTCATAATGCAGCTCGTGTTACAGAACAATGCATTAATGTATGATATAATAATTGTATGTTTATATGACGAACTCTCTGACAGATCCTGACTATTGAAAAACTCAACGCTTTATTCACGGTCCTGGAAGCTTTTGGCAACAGCAGAACTCACATGAATTCGAATGCAACCAGATTCACTCAATTATTCAGTCTAGACTTTGATCAGTCTGGTCAGATAGCATCAGCATCATTACAGGTAACGCTATTCTAACTAATTCTGGGTTCGTGCCAACACAAATATTTGTTATTCAACTAATGTTGTGCCTCGTTTATTGTTGAAGGTCTTGTTACTGGAAAAATCAAGAATCGGACGAAGATCGAATGGCGATCCGACCTTTCATGCTGTCTACAGATTGTTGGCCGGCGCAGAAGGTGCACTGAGAAAGGAATTGCATCTGACTAATTTAGTCGCCGAAAATAATCCTTTCATAACACCTTTACAAAAGCACGAGGACAAGCAAAGAGCTATGGTTGAATTTAATAGGATCGTAGCTGCCTTTAAGATCCTTGGTGTTTCCGAGGCTGATGAAAAAGTCATTTGGCTCGTGCTGGCTGGTATTTATCATTTGAGCTGCGCTGGTGCAGTCAAAGCTGGCACTAGTTCACAAAGCAGATGGCAGTTTGCAAGGGTTGAATGTGCCGAGAGGGCTGCTACCCTATTTGGCACTTCTGTCGAGGAACTTAGTAGGGCTGTTTTCTCTTGCAATGGTGGAGGAGGTACCCCGAACACACCGAGACCTGCTTTACGAACTCCTAGTCCTACTGAACAAAGTAAGGACGTTACAGGAATTGATGCGTTGGAAGGACTACTCGTTGGTCTTTATTTTGAAGTCTTCCATTGTGTCGCTGCTCTGATTAATAAGTAAGATTAGAAATTTTTTTTTTTTGTTTAAAAAAGTTGTGGGGTTTTCACATGAGAATAAGCTAAGGAGAAACTTTTCTCTTTATTCTTTAGATCCATTTCATCCTCGGTACATACCGTATCCTCCCTATTGCTGTGCGATGTACCAGGATTTCAAAATCCTGCATCCTGTGGTAGACAGACTGGTGCCTCCTTCGAGGATCTCTGTCACAATTATTTACAGGAACGACTTCAGCTTCTTTTTCATCATTCCACTCTGGTAGCGCCGAAAGACAGGTGAGTTTATAGATTTTTTTAATTACACGTGTATCGATACTTCATTATAATTTTGCAACTTAATTTTATAATTTAAAGATACGTTCAAGAGGGTATAGACATTGACCATGACGATGACTATGATGCGGATGGGGCTGGTTCTCCTCAAGCCTTGGTCTCGCTTCTGGATAGGGGTGGTTCTCAAAGTGCAACAATGCTTAGGACAAGTCAGAGTGATCTGAGCAGTAGTAGACAGGGTGAACGGAAAGGACTGTTGTGGCTTCTTGACGAGGAATCAGTATGTCCTGGCGGAAGTGACGAAACCTTCTTGGATAGACTATTCTCCCATTATGGGGATCGAGGTAATACTTAAACTTTCAATACCATAGATGTTTCCTATACAACTTGATATTATTTAATATTATGAATATTACAGATCATCAAATACTGCTGAGAAAAGCCCCTGGCAACAATCAGTTCGTTCTGCAACATCTTCAAGGAACAAATCCTGTTCTCTATACTGCGATAGGGTGGCTCAAAGCCACTCGCGAAAATCCCGTGGCCAAAAGTGCTATTACCATCCTTCAAGAGAGTGCCAGGTAAAATTTTTATAATTATCATTTCATCCATAGTCACTGTAATTCATGAAATAAAACATTTTGTTCTGTTTTAAGAGAGGACATCAGCAGACTATTCGTTTGTGCGCGTGGTGCGGGCGTTTCTGGTGCTCTGAGTGGCTCCGTTCATGGCCTCGAAGGTTCCCAATCATTGAGAAGAGCTTCGAGTATTCGCAGAACGTTTACAGCAGTGAAGAGGAAGAATATCTGCCTTCAAGTGAAATTCACAGTAGTGAGTAACAGTCCAGAGTCAGTAATCGTCTGGTGAAGTTATTTTCAATGTATAAAACGACTTTAGTCAGACGTGGGTCAAAAGATCATTCAATGTTATCAGTCGTAGGGTAGCTTTATCGTGAAACTTTAAACCAGTTTACAACTGCATTCGCGAATGGTACACTCGAGAGTACTGGATCCCAGTGACCTGATTACGGATCATTCACGTTCCTAAAATGTTTACTCATCTTTGTTATTTAGTTTTCTCATACGAATTTCTACTCGTGTTACTCATCATTTTTACTATTGATCTATTGACGCCAGTAAGACTCAATAACTTATTGTAATTTGTCCATATATAATTTTGTGACATTCATACCAGGACGGACTCGTGGAGACCTTAAGAAGAACTAGGGTGAAGTTTGTACACTGTCTACTACCCCAGCACAACGCAGGATGCACAGATAACAAGAGTCTATTATCAGTAAAGTCGAATCAAAGTGAAGACAGTATTATTAACGTTCCTCTTTTGCGATCACAGGTAAATAAAAATAAATAAGTATATGTGTTTTCATATAATCCTAAAGCACAAGACGTTAAATACTATCATTCTATTTTGGCTCCAGACACGTGGAAGTCAAATCATTGACGCAGTCCGACTGCACAAAGTTGGTTACCCAAAATGTATGCCACTGGGTGAATTCAGAAGGCGTTTCAACCTCTTATCTAACGATACAAACACACGTCCAGGTAGTCCTGTAGCCGATGAACGTCGTGCCGTCGAGGATATGCTGCTGACGGTGGACGTCGATCCAGCGTCGTATCGCGTCGGACAGAGTCAGGTAAGTCAAAATTCAATGTAAATTCATCATCCTATGGTACAAGTATATACTGCATACCTATTGCCATTAGCACAACTACCAATGAATACAAAGCGGAAAAAAAACAAGTTCCAGGCGCATCATATATAATGCCAGAGCAATTTAAAGCATGCAAGCCGTAAACTGATCTCATGGTTGAACAAATGAGAGCTACTACTGCTATTATAATGATTATCAGGGTATCGCAGTAATTCCAACCGATTAATTATCATTCCGTGTCGAAAGTTTCATCCCAAAGGAATTGAGACCATCTTCGAGACCTTTTAGCAATTTCTCTTAAACGGTGAAACTGTCACAATTTCCCGTTTTATTATTGCATGATTATAATAATTTCACCTCACATGTCACTTTGCACAACGTAGACTGCAAAATGGTACGAGCAACTTGACATTAGCGTTGTTGCGATTCGTGAGAATATCTCCATGGATTAATATAGTCAGTCATTAAAATAGAATGTTACACGTTACACTGCATACTTTCACTGACAATTAACAGCTGATCATTACGCGTGGAATCCTCGAGGACAATCAAGACTGAAACTTCGTAATGCGCATTGAAATTTGTGTCATTACCTAAATACTATAAGCAATAAAAAATTGCGCAACAGCAGTCACGAATACATTAGCATATGTACACAGCTATTGAAATAGTATACTAGTTACGTGAAAGCCAGGTACATATGTTTGACAGAACAACACAGAACACAAGCTATGCTTTCACTACAGTTCAGCTTCATATGCTGGACAATCATTTTTTGATCTAAACTGTCTGAGCCTCTAATAATTACGTGATTCTCAGTAGACTAATCTGTTTAGCCAGGTGTACAACTTCGTCGCGATAAAATCATCCGTGCACAAAATCTTACTGCTCAAAAAACGCTATCATTACTGTTATCAGTGTTGGTGTTGTTGAGTTAGAAAAAATTTCATCATTCAAATACGTTGACGTTGCATCTGTCTGCTAAAGCATAGAATATACCGTTAGGCCGTCCATCAAAGTTGGAAGATGAAAACCCAGCGACTGATAAAAATGATGCCAGTCATTTACTCTTGCATCAGAACCTGCTTTCAGTGCCACATGTGCTGAACTCTCCTTTCATATACAGGTATACACTGTGCCACGCGTTATTATAATGATATTTGTGTACAAACTATTCTAAAATTATCTATGCATTCATCGCAGGCATTTGCGTCGTCCTTTTATTTATTTTCTTATTCAATTTAACGCAATTCGATATCGTTAGATCGATTAGTCGAACTTCGTCGCGCATTAACAAAAAATTGTTACTCAAGACTACGTATTCCACTCGAGGCTCTTTATCCGTCTGTTACTCGTTACCGTTGCGCGTCGGCTTTATTTGGCTATTCAGAAAGTAACTTCGCTGAATACTTCCAAAGAAAGTGGTCTCTGCATTAAGATACCTCTCTGTATACATTTCCTCTCGCAGTTTCGTAACGGTAACGAGCATGTATTTCTATCTACGCCTATATTGCTGGTTCAAGAGAATTATGGTCCATTCGTAAAGTTATATTTATACCTGAGACGAGGAAGCATGAAAAAGGCAAAGATATCTCTTTTTTTCTTTCTTGGAAAATTTAAACTTACCAGCCTCTGTACTTTTGTTGCTGAAAATTATTCATTTTCGTTTTCATTTTACATTATCGTACTAACGAGTCTCTTCTCTTGTGAATTCACGAGACTTTTCTTGTACGCGTTACGTTATTTACTTTTTATTTCACTTCTCTCTGTCACGGGAGATCGTGACGGCTCGTCACGCTCAAAGGATGTCACGTTTCTATGCGCGATGGCGTTCACGCTCATCACACGACAGTTGCGCCCGGTCATCTTGTAATATCCAGAATTCCTAGATACGCACATTGAATTTCTATGCACCGCGATGAAACACGTTGGATAACTTAATGGTAAAAGGGTTCGTTGACTCCAAAAGCAAATATCCACCCGAATCTTCGGTTAAATTCTCACGAGAGAAATTTTACGTTTGCTAAATGCGAATTTTCACGGGAGAAAAAAAGCCACTTTGAAATTTCATGACCGCGACTTCATCGAATGTCGAAGAAATACGTTCGTAGAGCAGCATGATATTTCCGTACGAATTTATCGAAGTCCACTTCCGGTTTCGCCAACACGCTTCGTTACACGCGTATATACGTCTGGGAAAATACGCACGTCCCGAGGAACCACGTTATTTATGGAATTGACGTGAATCGGGAGATACGCGTTATATTTCTCTCTTGCGTAGCGGAAAATGTCACTTAACATACGCCGGCGCCGTTTGAATATAGAAACAAATGAAATAATAGTACAAGGACAGTGTGGGATTGCAATTTTGTATCTTTCGAGGGATCATTTACCATTACTCGTTACAGTGTGTATCTGCATATACATATTTTATCATGATTATGTAGTAAATCGATGTCCCTGACGATCCCATAATATAAGTAACGCCTTGCGCAAGATCCTAAGCTATCTTGAAGAACCTGAAAACCTGATTGCCGATAAAAGTGCATTGTACTTGGGTGCGTTCGGTAGGAATGTCGGATGCAACAGAATGCAATTCCTTTGGCACGAGGGCAGTTGGACGGAAGAGTAGATAGTATTGTATTATAAAATAGTTACACTAAACTGTTAAATAACGAATAAGCTAATGGCCATAAGCGGAAGCAGGAACCTTGGGGTTCTCTGGTTAATAGGGTATTGGGTGGCTATATCGGAATTCCTCAGTGTAATCGATCGGACAGTCGCTTCTCCATTATCATAAACTATTAATATGCAGGGGGTCGAGTTTCCTGTGGGATCATTCTTGTAACATTACGTTATGGGGCGAAGACTAGTATCTGTCATTATTAAACTGAAGTTACATACCTTGCCACGTGATTGACACGGGTGTCACGTTCACTGCGTAAAAAGAATCATTTGAAATTTATCTCCCGTTAACGTGGGAGGTAAGAAAACGATCGTGGACTGAACGAAATGATTATTTGTTCATGAAATTATTTCCGGAATTGCAGGCGCCATGATTTAAACCACGAAAACCGTGTTAGGAATTGTGGTGGGAAAAAAATTGTAGTAAAAGATGCATTCTTAAATTCTTCTGGTACACGGTTGCATATTACACCTATGCATGGTACTGGATTCCATTTTCATGACGGCTGTCTCGTCATGATTCTTCCAAGTAATTCTGGTTCACACGAGTTTCTTCTACTCTGTCTCATAGTACAGCTGGTACCCATTTACTCCTGGAGAATAATAGTGATTGGACGCGGAATATAAGTTGGGAAGTGGTCAGTGCGTTTATACCTGTGATAAGACATTGAACTTCACAGGGGAAAGTAACCTCGAAAGTAAGGCAGAGCATTCTCGCGGACGAGGCCTGTGTATAAGTGGAGAAAGAAAATCGAATTGAGAGAAAGAGAGTAAAAAGAAGTCCCGACGCTGCCGGAGGACACGCACGCGACTAGGACAGGACAAAAGTGGAGCACGTCTGGGTTTGGCGAGGAAGAATTATTTTCAGTAATTTTTTTTCTTTCGTCTGACTCGAAGCGTGGACAGTTTTTTTTCTGCTTGGAAATTATTTTTAAAATTGTGCTTGCGGATCATTTTGTAATGTCTGACTATAACGTTTCTTGTTCGCTGTCTATCCTATGGTTTTTTTTGTTAATTTCTAATGTATTTGAAGGTTGAAAAATAAGAGGAAAATAAGGTGAAAAAATGAATAAAGAAAGTTTTCCTTAGTCCAGAGGATCATAGTTCATGTTGCTGCAGTGCGTATCGTAGTACCAGTGCAGAAGAATAATCGTTTGGTATTGACTTTTTGGATTTTGTCTGTATCTGAAAGGATGGCCGCTGCAAGAAGCGGCATTGAAAAGGGTAAAGGGAGAAATATGGCCGTGCCATAAATTTTTATCAGGACTCGTTGGGTAGCTGGGTACAAAAAGTACCAAGAGTCGCCGACGCGCAAAAGAGACTTCCCAACTCAGCATCCTCCAATTACGAGTACAAAGGGGGCGAGCTGACTAAAAAGTACTACCAACTTTCTCGTGGCCCACATACAACTATACAACTACTGTGCTACCTTTGGATTGATTGTGCTGTTGTTGCTCGGCCAACATGACTCTTTCGGACTTTGACTATACACTTCATCTTTTTCTTCATTCTGCTCCTGTTCCTCTTCTTCCTTTTCGCTTTTCCTCGACCGACTGCTATTTACTTTTGTTCGCCTCTCGTTGTACTGAACTGCCGTTTAATTATAAAAATATCCGGAAAACAACCGAAAGACAATTTAGTATTGGAAGCATTCGTTGCCACGTTCGTATTTCATTCTTATACTCCTATCTGTTTTAGGCATCCGCATTTCCTCGTGGACTCTAGAAAAGGCTAATTGGTACTGCCAGTGAAAAATCATTATACCCATGCGTATCTTGATACGGAAATCCTTTAAAGGTTATCCCAAGATCAGGATGACTGTGACACGTTATCCAGGTAGTCTCTTCTTATTCATGAGTGTCCATTCTGATGAATCGTGGCTATTCAATGCGGTACCACAGTTTCGTAATTCCTTAAAGTATCCATAAAGTGGAACGTATCAAGATAAGCAGGTAGGGCAGCTGCTGACTTATTAGTCGATATCTACCTGTAGAGGATTTAGCGCTTCTGTAACGTCAATGGATTTATAATGGCTTTTCTTATTCTCGCCAGGAAATGCCATGAACTCCATACAATTTTCCATACGCGAAATCATCATCTTCGACACGTTCCATACACCTGACGAGAGAGCCATCTTGTGAGAGCTGCAGTATTAATGAGTACCAGCATCCCTGTAAAAGAGACTCCTTGGTAAAAAAATTATTGACACGCATCGATCCTAGGGCTGTAGTCACATGCTAGATACGTAATCGACGACGTCCGATAGGTCATGCCGGAAGGTCGTGATAGTTCGCATTAGGCCGCTTTACATGGTGGATATAAAATTAAGCCGTGGCCGCAAGCCAACGACCCCGTCTTGTCGCGCGACAAGTATCGCCAGGAGAGAAAGGTGCATCCGACAAGTTGGAAACGCCGTGACGATGTTGACCTCTATTCGCCTCGTGAAACTGCCGAGAGACATTCCGCTTGGCTTTATCTCTCTATTTCTCTTTTATTCCTCTTTCGTCTCTTTGTTCATCCCGGCAGTTTACCCGTGCGCGAATTTCAAATAGTTCGATTCACATTGATTCCCAGTGTGCATCACGTGTATATACAGATATAAAGTCCAGCCGTTAAATCAATTCGATAAAAACTTTCCACTGAAAAGTACGCTCCTGGCATAAACTGCGGGAATGAAATATCCGGACACTTTGTAAAACCAATTCCGGAAATTCATAGATCTGGTTCAGAGGTCTGTACTGACCTAGAATAATGATAAGCGTCAGCAGACTCTCTATTTCTTGGCTGTCGCATGGAATATTGGAATTTCTGAGTAACGAAAGAAAAAAGTAGTCGAACGCCTTATCGACTCGTCACCGTATATCCTTCTTCGTCTGCTACGAGTTCCAATTAGAGCTTCCAATTAACATAAGAAGGATTAATTATAGTCCTGAGCCCTGGTAGGTCAGGTTCACATAGCACAATACCGTAGACGTTGCGTAATCAAGATCAGACCTCGTGTGTTTTCTGCGTTCCGTTCTTGTTCGCCCGGCGATCGCGGTAATATCTATTTACTTTGAAATCCTCTTTATCTTCCTTCTGAGGTATTTGGCCGTCAAGGATATCTCCTGGTCGAAAATGCGGAACAACGTTGCACCGGAGAGCACGGTAACACAATATCTTCGTATAGGATAGACAGAAAAGGAAATGTCTTCTACGCCACTAGCTAATGGTGCAGATACCTGCCTGCCATGTATGCACGTAATCTACCAGTACGATCCACATACCTCTATGGTCGCTTATTCTTAACGTGATGGATAAGAATCTCTTTACTCCTCTGAGTTTCATCGTCTTTCACCAACCACTCCGTTCGAGACTGTATACCAGGGACAATCCGATCCTTAAACGCTCCATAGTACCCATAAGCAAAATTGCTAGTAGACCTCGTTGACAGCTACGGAAACGGTCTTAACTGTAACTTGTAAATGATTGGTCTTGCGTTGCGAAGTATCTTGTTTTCTCGATCACAGTACCACGGGGAAGTCTCTTTTTTTTCTTAATTTTGTCTACTCCCGCAAGGTGGCGACGTTCGTATATTCAGCACGGGACGCTGTGGACAAGTAGTTAGTACCCGGTCTCGGACCACTGATTTAATTCTAACAACGTCAAAAGGTGGTTACCTTGATTTGCGCCTTTGCTCCATAGTTACAAGATGTCCTCGCCACCCATTACGTTCCCGACGTACTGTCGTTCCTTTGGATATACCTTTTTTTTATCCTCTTCTCTATTCTATTTTTTTAACCTACCATAGTTCTCGTTCTCGATTCCTCGAATGCCTCGGGTTCTTCCAGGCGCAGCCTAGCGTGAACACCGACCGAGCGTTCACCACCGCCATTACTATGGTGAAGATTATCGACGCGGAATTCGTTCGAGATGACCAGGAGTGTATCCCCCCTCTTTTTCCGGATGTCATGGCTGTTACGGATGAATAATTCCTTAATCTATCCTTAATCGGAACAGGATGAGATCACCTGTAGATTTTTCTACGGCTTCATAGAACATTATTTCTATAAGGTATAGACGCTATTTCACTGAAAGGGGTTAACGTTACACTCCCCTGCAGACGTGTCCCGGTACCTTCCACTACTTGTTTGGAATAAAGTTTCCTGCCGGACATTGAAAAACCTTTCTCATCCAAGTACGAGGCTTCACGTTGGGCTGCGTGAAATAAAATAGAAACATGTAACGGCTAACTACTCCTGGGAAATCTGCCAATTGGCTCGGGTCGTCGTGGCGCGTCGAAAAATTGTTCCCACTTCCATCAACCGCGGCTCGATTCTCGGTTTATCCGAATCCTTAAGGCTGCTTCGTGTCACGCGCAGAGAGGCGTATAAAAAGTTATGAATAAGAAAAATATACTTCACTGCTTGTTACGTAGATTCCTTTGACTTTATCGACAATAGGTTAGCTGCTTCTGACAGATTGTAAATGGTTAAAAATCGAACGGTATGAATCTTCTCATTGTAATGGAGAAATAATTAAAGACGCTCAAGTAGTACATTACTTTCCGAACAGTCCTGAAGGCTAGTTCATCTGGAAGTCTGTCAAACATCAGGAATTCGTTTTGGGAACTGGACCGTGTCCGCTGTGACTATGGTACCTAACCTTAAAAAGTTGATCATAGTTGACGATGTTATATATATACACGCACACAGCAATAGAGTAATTCCTCAGAAAATTAATCGTTTGCAATTTCAATTCTCTCATGGAAGGAGGTTAATCGTCCTGGTTCTGGAAGCATCGCGTGTTGACGATAGGCATTTAACGAGTCGACATCAAACTAGTTTCACTGATTTTCCGCGGATACATGCAATTTTCCAGCCGGCCAGACTTTCGTGTCAGCACGTGCAATACTTTGGCGCGTGTTTATACTCGAGATTAAAAAAAGACTTGAAAAGAGGAAACGTACTACAAAATTGATTAGTGCTCTGTCGAAAAGTTTTTTCCTGGGATATGACTGCGGTAAGGAAAACTCATCGAACCTATGAACAAGTATCGGGCAAGAGAGCAAACTTGAGGGGGAAAAAAACAAAAGAAAAGTTTGGTAGAACTCGACCGATCGGTTCACAAGAAATGAGAAGCTCGGCTGGCCGAGCGGGCAGTCTGTATGCCTGTAAAGAAGCCAGTCTGCCGGTAAAGCGAACCAGTAAGCCAGTGCTGTAATAAATTACGATCTTTCGTACCGCGAAGGAGAAGTTCTCTCTTGCCTTCGTCTCCTCTCAGGACTGGCCTCTTTTCATTCCACTAGACTTTGGCATCCGCCATCTTAGCAGCTCTCTTGTACTTGGACAAAAAATGTATATTCATATACTATATAGTATACACCGACTTATATTTTATTTTAGTTTAATCATTTTCCTCGCTTCCATATTAACCATGAAAAAGTAACTAGTTTCGGTTCGATACAAAAGTAACTAACGAGTACAGCTCCGATACCTAATGAATACATTAGCTAATTGATCAGCCAATTAGAAGACTCCAAGTAAGCCGATTGCCAATCAACAATCAAATTAACCTGTTGATAAATGATCCTAAATTATTGCGAGGGCGTCTAACGAGCCATGACTTTGCTCGATACACCCACGGATCTACTGTGTCTTTAAGTAAAAATACAAAATGCATCCTGTACGTTAACCTATCCTGCAACCAGTTTGTTATGTACCAACAATGGAAAGAAAAAACATTAGCCAAGCTCACGGTACTCTTATTTTATCTTGCTCCTCGTTCGTTATCTCTCTACTGTATTTTAGTTTTACTTTTAACACACAGCCTGAAGTCTAACCCAACCTTATCTGTGCATCAGACGCATTGAGAACTGTTGCATGACTGATATCATACCAGCAGGTTCAAGTCCATTCGATTGCAAGAATCATCCTCGTGTCATTCGCATGACAATGATCCCCAGCCTACGCGGTTACGTTCGATGAATTATTCGATTACTTACTCTTCATTCTCACACAAGTTTCTAGCCTCGCATCATTGCCATTAGCCTAACTAGATTCCACGAAGCGATTGGCCAAGGTATCGGTTTCTTCGCGCGGGCTCAAATAACCCTGTGTGTTTTCATCCGACGCGCGCCTCTCGTTATGGCGCCGGCTTAATACCTGGAACATTCGACGAGCATCGCTGGGACATTCTCGTCCATGCGTGATTTCATAATGCAATTACCGTCGCGACCATGCAAGTCATCCATCACGATCCGACGCGTCGCGACGCCTTTGACCGATAGTTGGATCGGGACAGAAACGCTGTGGCTTTCCAATTTGGATTACATTTGTAGTTATATACTACGTGTATGTATATACAATATGTATAATATGTATATGCATAACTAATAGTAATGACATAATTTCTTTAGAGTTGTTATATATTTTTTTCAATATTTAATATGGTAATTAAGTATGACGGTAATATTCCACATTGAATTTATCGATTTTATATATAGTATCGAATTTCTTGTAATTTCCTTAAGGAATACCTTAAAGTTACCTTGAGCTCGTATCGATGGTTTCTATAACGCGTTCGCAAGGTACACGTGGAAAGTTTTTAAGGTACCGATACGTGAACGTACTCATATGGTGCCATAGCGGAAATCGTGTTACCGATATAGTTAGCAATTAATTCATTATGCTATCCGGGCCGAGTGTATTGAGACTGGGATAATTATATTCAGTGAAAAGGTATGATTATTCTGCCATGGTACTTTGTCCTTTGTAAGAACTCCAAGTATTTCATGTATTTATATTTACTCCAGACGAGCATGGCTTTGGTCCTCGTGGTCCTCGAGTACCAGAGATATTCTTGGATGCAAGTTTCTTTCGCATAAAGCCCGAGTTTCATGTCGCGTAAAGCCCCTTTCCCTTGACTGAAGAAGAAACGACGTCGATTATAGGCGTCGCGACGCTTTTGCACTCCGGACTATGGAATTTTTAATTATATAAAATAAAACAATTCTCGCAATACATTTCGGCCCACGTGTCGAACTTTTTTCTACTTCTGACCCAATGGACAGTTCAAGAGAATTAATAAAAGTTTATTCTGAACCGAGTGAAAGTGATTCTAAAATTTCTTTTCAATTCTCAATGATCGTCCAAGACATCGAAATATTCCCGGAGGCGTACCAATAAGACGCGCCTTTAACATTTTTTTCGACAAGCGCCCATTTCTCTTGCCTCGACGTTCGTGGAACTACTGCACGCGTGTCGAGGCCATGGACACAAGACACCCATATATGTGCAAAGTGTCTATACGCTTGGTACACACGTAGGTGGACCAATGCAAGCAGGATATCGCGTATGTGGCCCATGCGAAGAAGAGGATGGTTTTGCCAACAGAAATTTTTAATGGCGAAAGCACTGATAGCCTCAGGCCGTCATGGAACCGGGACTGAAGAGACTTTCTCCATACTTACAGCAAAGTGGTTCTTCGGTTCCTTTCGATCGATAAACCGATCGATCTTCGATGGCCATTAGCATTTTATATAACGTCTTACGGAAGGAAGGACCAGGTCATCAGTTTCCGTCTCCCTGATGCGGAAGAACACGTGCACCAGGTGGTACACGGTAGACTGGTCTTAAGGTCTACCTGTACCTACTGATGGATCCTATCATCCTGCACCTGTCTACCTGATCCTGAAACCATTCTTCCTCCCCGGTCACATCATCCGGTACTCCATATCCATCCGGTAAATAAAGCTCTACCTACACCAGGCAGACTAGTGGAGTCTCCAGCATCCATTATCCATATATAATTCTCGAACTGCCTACCATAATCTTTATCCGCTCGGCTTACAACTAGACCTTGTACACGAGAAATCGTGGTTGTGCTTCTTCAGGAACGGTAAAAGTGGCCTTGCTGCATTGGGCCGGTTTTAACAGTGCAGGCTATACTTTTAACCGATCCCGACTCCGCGGACTGCAACAGTCGGGTATAAGTCGGTGGAGTAAAAAAAGAAGCGGATGAGAAGTCGGTGCAGGTAGGAGGTTGGAAGTGAAGTAGAATCGATGTGGTAGGAGGCAACGTATAAGAAGAATCAGAAGAAGAGAGGAAGAGGACTGAAAATAAAGAGATAAGAGTTCGGAGTTAACCCGGACTGGTTGTGTCGATCCGGCAGTCGCGTGGACATGGGATTACGACTATCTATCCTATATATGTATACATAACGTATAGAAACAGCACCCGGTGCACACTTACGTAAATCTTCTTATGTGCAGTCAGGTGGCTTACAGGTCTTACCTGAATCTCAGTGTGTTAACCATCTCCCTATAGTGGTTCCCCTTTCTCCATCAGTGTGTGCTTAGCGTACTTACTCGCGAAGACGAACTTCCCTTCTTCTTACTGATTCTCCTTCTTCTTGCTTGGAGCACACCGCGCTCAAGTGGGGAACGAGAAGCGCACCTGACACCCGAGCTCCCTGAAAATCCAAGAGGTGCTCCAATGCGTTCAGTCCTCCTTGGTCTCGCTCGCCGCCAGGATCGAGGATCGCATCCGTGACCAATCAAACGTTCTGACCGTCCAAGATCACATTGAAAACAATACCTTGAGGAGTGCCGAAGCGACCCCAGTCGAGGGACGCAAACTGGTGAAATAAATACACGATAAAATTAAGTGATTTTACACGAACCGCCATTCTGTAAGGAACTGTAAGAAAAACTAAAAAAAAATTTTCATACGAAAATTAAATAAACGTCTACTTTGCTGTTGATAAAGAAAATAACCTAATAACGAAAATTCAGTGGTTATTAGTCGTCGCTGGATTTTTTCGAGAGCATCGACGTTATCGATTTATATCGATCGATTAATGTAGCACGAGCAAGTTTAAGGACGTGAGACTACGAGCTGCGGATTTATAATCGCTAACGGTACAATCGGAATGTATCGGGCAACAGGTGCCCCGTTCGATAGCTGATAATATTCTTGAATGGTAACGAACTGCCGGATTCATGAGATTGTGTATAGTCCGTGAAAAATTGTAGACTTGGCTCCGCACTGAGATTTCCTTACGAGTGAAAGCTTTAGTGCTGGTTTACTGACGGTCTTGGCTGTACCAGTTGAGACGCTACTGTACAGAAACAACATATAACTTGATTCCGTATCATCGTTACGAGTGAACCATCGTTACGATAGCGGCCCTATTAAATGTCATATGAAATTTCTGACGTCAAAGCAAGTCTTTGAAAGGACAGCGAATAGGTCGACAAGTGTATAAGATCGAGAGGGAATAATTTAAGTGGCGGAAAGTATATCGTTGAGATGCGTACGATCGGGATTGGCCGGAGCGAAGAAGATACGATTGGGAGAGGTTGACAGATAATTTGAGTGATCGAGCCACGAGGTGGAGAATTGAGTAAGGATTTTTATACGTCTTTGAAGTGAACCTGCTGAAAGCTTTTGCGACCTAACGGTAACCATGTCGTCGGCGAAGAGTACCACGAAGACGGGAACCGGTCTGCAGAAGTTCTATAACAATCCGCAATGGTCGCCGAGCGGAACGCAGAGACTGGCAAAGGCACGCAGCAGTCCGAACATTGCTAAACAATTGTCAACGCCTGGTTCGAACGTTAAACAGTCAACTGTCAATAAGTCCGAGGAGAAATCGATCGGCAGCAAACGACTGAATTCAATCGGCGTCAGCAGGACGACAAATACGAGAGTGACGCGGATGACAAAGTCGGCCGTTGGAAACGTGACTGTTGTGCAAATTTCCGGCTTGGAAAGCGACACGAGCCCCATCGTCGCGAGCAAGTCGTCATCGGTGACCAGGTCGGGACAGCTTAGTGACACTGGTAGACACGGCGGTAAGGTCATCGCGGTGAGTAAGAATGACTTTGAAAAGAAAACGAAGGAAGGATCCTCGTGTACTATCTTAGAAGATCGAGCTTTGCTCAAGAAAGGTTTGAATTCGGCACCGGATAAGATTCCCAGGAAGCCGGATGCTCTGCGTGGTAAAAAGAGTCTCAATCGTTCCATGAGCTTATGGAACGTTCCTGCAGACTCTGATAATTCGAAGAATCGTCAGACTGTTAACGAACGGAAAGATGCTAAGGTCAAGGGAAGAGATCAGAAATCTGGATTGAACAGGACTACCAGTCTTTGGAGCGTCCCTTGTGATCCTAATGCTAATGCCAGGATGGCTAGGACCAAATCAACTTCCGGTCTGAGACCAAGTCGTATTCCATTGCTGACTCATCATTTTTCAGGAAAATCTGCTAGCGCGTTATCTCTCGCTGATCTATCTCAGGTAGATCGTAGCGTTGAGAAGAATCGCGATAACGAGCGCGATGAAGTTGATCGATCGATGGATGAGCATATTTATGAGAATTGTAAGGAGCCCATTGCGAAGATGAAGGTGACTGTACCGATTTATGAGAATCTGAAAGACAGACAGGTTCAGGAAAGTAAAAGTCTCGTGGTAGAAATAAAAAAGAAGGAAGTGACTAGGACTAAATCGGTTCCATTAGAAATTCTCAGCTGCTCTGATCTGGAGAAGCAAGCTCAATTATTGATGGCGGAATTGGACGAGGATCTTGAAAAGCCTAAAGAGATGGTAACGAGAATCGATCTGAATGCTTGCCGTGAGAATCTTGTTAGAAGCCGCGAAATCCTTTCGAGGAGTAAAGAGAATTTGGACAGGAGCAGGGAGGAGTTGGCCAGGAGCAAAGAGAGTCTGACAAAGAGTCAAGAGACGCTGGAGAGGAGCCGAGTATTTGCAAAGAGCCACGAGAGTCTCTTACGCAAAGAGCCGGAAATGAGTATTCAGGAGATCAGAAGGAATTGGGAAAATCAGATAAAGAAGTCGCAAGAGCAAGAGACGCCTGAGACAAGAAATAAGATTTCCAGCAAATCGAAGATCAATAATAATAGTATCGCCATAACTAAGAAAACTCCTATCGCAATGATGGCGGACAAGGATCTCGAGACGTCCAAGAAAAACACCGGACTCAAGAGAGCTAAAGAAATCGACCAACTCGTCAACTTCTTCAACTGCAAGAATACTGAAAATTCCGTTACTAAAGAGATAATTCAGCAAGACTCCTGGACCAAATCGAAGGATGCTGCGACACCACTGATAGCACAAACTAAAAATTGCAAGAAAGATAAGGAAAAAGATGAGAAGAGCAGTGGATACGTATCGGATGGTAATTGTTCGGAAGATAGTGGACACATGAGCAATGAGAATGACGTAGAATGGAAGGAACGTCACGAGGAATTAAAAAATCTTAATAAAAGCGAGGAATTCCTAAAAGAGATCATTAACGATCTGGATGCCAGTTTGGAACATACGATTGAAGTTTTCGATGCGAATCCCATAGTACGGAGATACGTGCCAGAAGAAAAGAAGACGGCAGAGAAGAGTCTATCGACGTCCAGTGGTGCGAGTAGCATAGACAGCTGGGAAGAGAATTCCAAGACTTCTCGTGGAAACGTTGAAGAGCGTTGGAAACCATTGCCTAAAGCGGTATCCACACCGATAGCGACATCTGTACAGCAACAGCAGCAACAGGTCACCGTTAAGTCTACGCGATATCGCACTCAGGTAGAAGGGAGCAGGGGGCAGGCTTGGTAGTAGTCAAACAAGAATTTCGAAATAAATAAGACAAAAATTCTCCACCTTTTACTTTTAATTATCTTTCCTTGAATTTCCTTGAATTTTTTCATTTTTCTTCATTGTTTGCTACTAGCTCATAAACATAGACTCCAGGTGTACACACGCACAAATCAATCATAAATAACACAGAGGATAATTTTATCGCCCGGGGTCTTAAATTCATTTGGTATTTTTAATATATTGATAAATTAATAATTGCTTTTTATGTATTTCTAATGACATAATAAATGCTTGCTTTAACGAGCTTTAATTAGAATTTATTGATTTTCTTTTTGAATATTTTTCGAACACATTCATTTTTCTAATTTCATCTTCTTTGTGTTTAGATTTTCTTCAGATCTGGCGCTCTGGAACGTTTGGAGTCACGGAGGGATGAGAAACTCACGGGACACATTATATTACTTCAGGCACGTTGCCGAGGTTATCTTGCTCGCCGGAAACTCAACACTCTCAAGGTAATTGGCTCCCAGTGCATTTCCGTTAACGTCTTACAAGTCATGGGAGTCGCAATTGAAATTTTTATGTCCGATTCACCATCATTATTCCGTCGTAATTGAACAATCGTATTCAGACCAAAACTGTCTTATCTTATCGCAGTTGCAAGATCTTGCAGTGAGATGCATTCAGAGAAACGTAAGGAAGCTGATGTCGGTACGAGAATGGCCATGGTGGAGATTATACGTCAAGGTGGCACCATTGCTGAACGTTCATCGAACGGAGGATCAATTGAAGGCGCGAACGGTAAAGCTAAAGAGGAATAGATATTAAGAAAAGAAAAAAAAAAGTTATTTAAATTATATTCAAGGAATCAGCTAAAAGACTGTTACCAGGTTGGCAAGAGACTCATTGGCGTGGATCTCAATAATAAATTTATTCTGCCACACTGTTCTCATATGCTTTGAACGTATTCGAGGCTTGAAAGAATTCGCTCGATTAACTCGCCAGACTAATTCAGCCATGGACGAGGACTTAATGAGTTTGGCTTTACGACTCGAATAAGAAGGTCCGAAACGAGCCCTGCCGGTTTTCTTGCCAGCGTCTTACCGGTTTACCACCGAATAAGAGCAAGAGAGATATCAAATGAGAAAGAGAAAGAGAGAGAGAGATTACTTCTACGAATGAAACGCTCTAATCGATTCCTCTCTTAATGATTTGCAGGAAGAACTCGAGATTCTCAGGGCGAAGGTCGAGAGGCTGGAGCAGGAGCGCAACCACCTCAAACATGATAACGACAAGCTCGAGGCTAAGGTAAGTCCAGGAAGAGATAAAGAGACTTTACTAACGATGATGAGTCAACTTTTTTTTCTTCTTTCTTCTTATTCTTTGTTCCTCTTAAACTGCACTTTTTTGTTTGGTCCATTTAAGACTGTGTGCTCGTAACGTCATCTCGAAATAAACCAATACGCGGACAGTAAACACTGGCCCTGGGCCAAGTGTTGCACCAAAGAAACCTTATCGGCTTTAGAATTGAATGGGTGTCAGACAAATATATCCGGTTCCTGATTAACGTCTCAATGAGGAAGGACGATAATTTTTAACATCTTTTATACCAAATTTTTTATAAGGATTAATTAGTCTTCAGCATCCAGAGATCAGGACGTTAACCTGGTCTCTGACTGTGAACAACTTTCGCACCTGTTCCCACTGAAACGGACCATTGCCAAAGAGACAGAAGTCGCGCAGAACTGGTGTAGAGTATAACTAAGGGAAAGCAAATTCAGGGAGAAAAATGAAGAACTAGGGAGATGAAACTAAAGAGGAGCTTTAGTCATCAGGAGACGAAAGAACAAAAAAACAACGGAAATCTCCTAATGATTCAATACGTATTATTAACTCTGTCACGGACGACATCAGTCTAGTCTGCCTTAGGAGAGGCTTTCACAGCTTCTATTTTATTATCTACACAAAGTTTCGAAATCCCTGTGTAAACGCTGTTTAGGGGAATGACACCTATTTTACACTTTTGACCAAAAATTATTTTTTCCACTGTGTGGAAAGTACAGCATAACTCGAATTCGCCCGAGGCGTTCCACTACTGACTCGGTCGCATAGCCGTCAGGTCGTGTTGCATAATCTTTCATTTTAACAGCCACATATAACACTATTGGGATTTTGTATACATACGTTCAAAAACCAAATTTTGGTTTACATATATGAGACATGTTTAGCTATACGCCATAAATTCGTCTATCTGAGAATTGGGATAGAGACATCGATATATGCTTTAGGTATAAGACTTCGTCTATAGATACATTAGTAATACGGGTGGTGGTTGGTGGCTGTGTTATTTAACTAACCCAAATTCATAGAGAAATCATCTAAATGAAATTACTTGCTAACGAGTGCAGTGTATTGATTAGGATGCGATGTAAATTTTCGCGAGATTTACGTGGAAAATGCATCGGTGTCACTCACTGTGTCCTCCTTTCGTTTCTGTATAGAGTGGACTGTTTCTTTATTTTTTCTTCTCTCTGTTTTCAACTTCTTTTTTTCTTCTTTTCGCCATCGAAGAGAACTTGGCCTTTGGCCAAAACAGTCCGCTTCGTCTCAGAATAACTTGGGAGGTGAACACCTCCTCCACTGGGGATACACCTCCGAATAAACCGGGTGGCCGCAGACGGGTGCCAGTTGCACCGTAACTCTTCGTGCGTTCGGGTGTCACGGTTACGCAACGAACGAAACGAGCGACTTTTTTTTTTTGAAAAAAAAAAGAAAAAAAGATACACGTTTGTTATTGCGAAAATTGTTGCGGGAGGACTAATTGTTACGATCAAAGAAATTTTAACTGATAAGTATCGACTTTAGATTGATCGTGAGTGGCAGGTAGCAATGATACATTTAAAAGGGATTGAAATTGTGTTAAGTAAAAATCCTTAGCAATCTTATCCGATGAACGATGAATATAATGATTTGTCAGTCTATTGTCTTTTCGTGATATTGAGGTAAAAGAAATCATTGTTCATAATGCCTTTATCACCTACGACATTTGTCGGCCGTATACCAACGAGTCTGGCCAGCTCAGCGAATTTCGACGTCTACAATGACTCCTCCAGGTCTAACGAGCCTGTGCGAAAATCGTCAACGAGTAATCTAGCCAATGGAATCATGGGAAATTTGTCACGGAGACCACCATTGCCTCCAAATCATTTCCAAACTCGTCCACTGAATAAGATTGCTGTTATCAAACCAAACGCCAATCCAAAGATTATTAGCAGAAGTCCATCTCCGAGTTTGTCACTGAGCTCCAGGAGTCATGGCGCCTCGACGCCCCTCAGGATGGCTAGGTCCTCCTCCGTCTGTTCCTCGAATTCGTATGCCGGCACTTCGCCGACGCCAAGACGAATTTTTCCTCAAGAGAATTACACACTCGAACTTGATGATTTGGAAACGCGCGAACAGGCACCTGTGGTTTTTGATGCTAGTCTCAACTTTGTATTGGGTATTGAGAAGCAAAAGGTGCGACAATCATTCAAACCCACTGCGGCTCATCTGGAGCCCAGTACCGCGTCGTCCTATTTGTCGTCAAGGATTCAACAGTTCCTTCAGCGAACTGATCATGTCATGGACGAGTGGAGGAGTCTTGGTCATCGGGACGAAGCTGAGGAAATTAAAAGTCTTACTTGTCTACCGCATAATGATAAGCATCGACCACTTGGCAGGAGCCGCAGTGCTACCAATATCATGATCAAGGGCTTTCAATACTTTAGTAGATCCAACAGCATGGCCAAAAGTCCCTCAGGGTCGCTTTCGCGTCTGTCCGAAGATAGGACGCTGTCCGAATGTCCTGATGAAGAGGTACAAAAGAAAACGAGATGACGTTGTCGAGCGTGTTAATGTTTAACTGATTATTTTTTTGTATAAGGAATTTACATAGAAAAATTAACTCCTGTAATATACAGATATTGTAAATGGGTTAAGTAATAATACAGTATGATTTTGTTGTAACAGCTAAGCGAAATGACAGCTGACTTCGCAGAGGAACATTCAACGTCGACTTTGGCAGCTGAGAGAATCGACGCAGAGACTTCTGAACGTCTTCGTCTGGAACGTGAACTCCAAGACGTTACCGACGCTAATAAGAATCTTCAGCAGACTACCGAACGACTGGAAATGGAATTGCTTTATGCCAGAGCAGCAGATCTTAATGGAGTTGCGTCAGATGGTGAGGACGGCGAAGATGGTGGTGTCTATAAGCAACGATACGAGCACGCCGTACGCGAGTTGGAGTTCACAAAAAGAAAAATGGCTCAACAACACGAGGACGATTTAGAGCAGTTGGTTGGTCTCAAAAAACAATTGGAGAAGAAGGTAAGCTAAAAGGCATTTTCTTTTTTGCATCTTTTTTCATTTGTCCACCGCAACCTTTGATCACGTGAAATACCGTTTCTTTAACGGTCATTTTACATAATCCGGTTAAGGAACTAGTTTAAATGGACTCTTGTGAATATCTAGCTAGCTGACGCTTACGAAGAAGTGGAGGAGCAGCGACAAGTGGTGGTTCAGTGGAAGCGTCGCGTTCAGAAGTTGAACGGTGAGATGCATGATCTGAGATTACTCCTTGAGGAACAGAGCGCCAGGAATAACCTCCTCGAGAAGAAGCAACGCAAGTGAGTAAAAGAAATTTATTTTGACACGATAGCTTTCGACAGTAAGATTAACGATTAAGCGTCGGTCGTGGCGGCCACACTGGACGTCTGGGAACTCTTTGGATTCTTGTTTTACGTACACGTATTTGTAATATACAGTGCGCACTTGCCAGCTAGTGAGCTTGCGCTATTCTCATTTGATTAGGCTCCTCAACAAGTGTTTGGCCTACGGCCAGACATCTAACCCGCAGGTGAACTATTACCAACCCTGGCATCCCTAAGACATATTGAGAATTAAACGAACCATGTCCGTAATGGACTAAGAGAGAATATGATTTATTAGTTTTGATGGGAAAGTATTTATAATAATACAAAACGATCCTGTTGTTTCAATCGTAGGTTCGATTCCGAGACTCAAAATCTTATGGATGATCTCAGACAAGAGAAAACTCAGCGCGAGCGACTCGCCAGAGAGAAGGAAATTGCTATTGCTGAGAAATTCACTGTTGAGCAGAATTTGAGTGTAAGAATAATAATTTTTTTGTATCGTTGATCAATGAATGTGAGACTTTAGATGTACATGAAATTAATAATTTCATTTTCTATGCACAGGACGCCAGACTGGAAATAGAATTGAAAGAAGAGAGACTGCACACACTAACTCAGGAACTAGAGGAATTGACATTTGGAGGCAAAACTGAAGAAGAAGTAGCACAGTTGAAAAAAGCAAAGCATGAACTGGAAAAGAAGACCAAGGACCAAGAGGAGGAACTTGATGACCTTGCTGGTCAGGTACAACTCTTGGAGCAAGCTAAACTTCGATTGGAAATGAGCATAGAACAGCAACGCAAAGAAATGCGAAAGGAGATGCAGCAACGCGATGAGGAACTTGAAGACGTTCGTGGAAACGCGCATAAGAAGGTCAAAGCTTTAGAGTTGCAACTGGAAACCGAACATGAGGAAAGAACGATACTGCTTCGAGAAAAGCATGAGTTGGAACGTCGATTAGTTACTATTGAGGAACAGGACAGAACTGATCGTGCAGCCGAAGCTGAAATTACACAACGGTACATAAATATACTTTTCTTAAACAGTTAATTATCTTTTCTATATCTTTAATCTCCGTCTAACATAATTTTCGTGCTTCATACAGACTTAAGAGAGACCTCAAGAGAACACGAGCACTCCTTAGAGATGCCCAGACAATGCTAGAACGATCCAAGGGCGATTCAGCTGGGAAGGCAGCTCTTCGCCAACTGAAGAATCAACTGGAAGATGCTGAATGCGCTAGAGCTGCAGCTGTCAAAGCTAAACAGGCATTGGAACAGGATCTGAAAGAAACACAACTGAGTCTTGAGGAAGCTTCTCGACTGAAGTCAGAGGCTGAAGAACGTGCGAATGTCGCTTGCAGAGAGCGAACCGATCTGGGGTCCCAGCTGGAGGAGAATGAGGAAGAATTAGCAGAGGTGACTATTAACAAAATATGTTAATGTGACAACCATCTATAAGGAACATTTGATTTAATCATATTATCCGCGGTTTATAGATGCTCAAGAAGTATCGAGCTGCCGTGCAACAAGTATCCACAGAAAAGGCACAACTTCAAGAAGCGCAGGTGCAGATTGCTACCCTCGAGGCTGAAAGATCTTCTTTAAAAGATCAACTGTCCGAGCTCAGTCAGAGATTGGAATCCGTGGAACAACTTGGTGACCCAACTGCTAATAGCTTAGCGACTAGACGTCTGGAATTGCGTACAAAAGAGTTGGAAAGTAAACTTGAACTGGAACAAACTACAAGAGCGCGACTTGAGGTTAGTATTTAATATCTTGTATTTGTTATATCAATCAATTTTAACAGAGTAGTAACCAGTAAAGGGTATATGTTTGATTTTAACTTTTTCCAGACACAAATAGCCAGATTGAAGGAAAATGTGGATAAGCTACAAACAGAAACTGCTATGCTAAGAACCAAGGAACAGAACGCGCAGGATGCTGCGCGACGTCTTCAGAGATCTCTGCGCGAAGCGCGAGATGAGGCTAGTGCTGCAGCTGCACGAGAACATGAGGCTACACGTGCACGTCGTGACGTGGAAAAAACTTTGGAAGCTGCTGAAGCAGAGACAAAGATTGCTCGGGATGATCTGCGATTGGCTCTTCAAAGAATTGATGATTTACAAAGTGCGATACAAGGTGAACTCGATCTTGACTGCAGTGAGGAAGCAACGACGGACAATAGCGACAGGTATATATCTACATAAATAAATGACGCAAAAATCAGAGAACATATTGTGCGGATATTCATAGTTATATGTTTCATAGCGACTGACCGACAAGGCGGGAGGATCTCAATTTCGAGGCCAAGGACGAGGAAGTTAACTGATAAGATAAACGGCGAGTGAATGAATAAAGATAAAAAAAAGAATGCTCCAAAAATAATGGGACCTCGTCAACCAAGAAAGGAATAGCTCCTATATCTCTCACGGAATTGACGACGCCGCAGATATTTGTTGTCTTTTCAAGCGCGTTCTTTGCTTACACGCAAAGAAAAAGGAAAGTTGGAGAACTTAGAAACGTGTAGATTTCATTTTGTATTATTGAATCGTAAGCGGAGATGCCGTTAAAATGCGCGTACGTGTTCGTCGCGAGTATAGTATTATTTTTAATATTTAGACAAATAATATAAATATATACACCAAGAATAATGGGCAAGCTGATATATCATCGAGATGACTGTCTCGAACATATGACGACAGATTTTTCAAAGACAAGAAAGAAAAGGACCTGAATAATCTGGCGCGTGTGCGTACGGCAAGGAGTATACTCGTTGCTGGGATTTGACCTGATATAATAATATATACACAATTGTTCAGTGATCTTTTATACTTGCGATGTATCTCGTTGCTCGTGGCCATTTTTCTTCTACGTGTTTCGTGCACTATCACGCTCTTTGATTTCTTTTTTTTGGTGCTAGCGTCTTTACGATTGTCAGCAATCTGTCTTCCAGTTTTCTTGAGCTCACGTGACCTATGATAATTCTTGGCCACGGATGACCATTTCTGCTTTTCGGCAGGCTTCGCGCGTATGCGCCATTTTTTTGTGTAATATGTTTATGGTACAGTTTATATATATAGTATACATATAAATATACTATAAATGGGAATTAAGACCCAGTCGGTGCCATTGGCTGGATCCTGTTCTATCCTCTTTTTGCTAGGCCTTTGCGGTGGCCCATTTAAACCCTTGCCCTAATCACACGACATTATGCCTGTCAAACGCTGTCAACTGGGGTTCACTGACTATTTGTATAAAATGATCCGCGAAAGATGATTAGAATTATGATAATTTAGATGTTTAAGCCCGTGTAAGGACTTCATGTAACTTATTGCTTTGTAAAATGCAAATCTTATTTAATTAATATCGAAGTTTTAATATTGTCTCGTTTATTACCTCTTCCCAATGCTTTTGCCATTACTTCCAACTGGTCGACTTGCCAAAATTTCTCAGTGATGTATATTATGTAATCATTTTCAGGCACGCTAATGAGAATGCTTTTTAACAATATAGTTTTTGAAATAGGCGTTTAGATGGACAAAATTACCCTAGACCTTCTTCCAATACAAATATTTGTAGTGTTGAAGGAGTAATGAATAGAAAATAAAAAGTATATATATCCTGATGAAAGTAAGTAACTACACGGTAGATTGAAAATCTACTGTCCATCCTAGTGTAAACCGTGAAGTAGGAAAATTAATTACACAATTATTTTCTAATTTGATGGATTAAATAAAAGCTCTATACTAGTACAGCATGTGAATAACTAGCTTATAGCTTGTGATATATTATGAGACCCGTATAATAAACAGATTTGAAAAATTTTTATTAGCAGTTAAGCACGTAAGAGACCATGAATCACTGCCAATTAAAAATACCAAAATGGCTGCATAGACTGACGAATTATAAAAATTTCTAGTAAAGATTCTTGAAATTCGTCTCTCTGTATCATACGTGCGCTACGTTCTTTTGGACATTCGCTATATAAATATATGGTAATAAGTACCATCAAGAAGATAATAGTGCAATAATAGGAGTTCACAGCTCTCTGTACAATTACCATTGAAGTGGTGGGTACGTTTAATAGAGGTTAGTACTTCAAAGACAATTACATATAATTGTATGGAATATTACAATCCAAAATTAAGCTCTCCGCCTTTTACTCCTATGGTGAACTTGCCTTATAAAAATTGATTTCGTTCGTTCTCACATTTTCAGGGAAAAATACTAACGAATTACTATATATTAGTATACTCGTTACTCTCCACTCTCCATTAGTCACCAATAGACCACTTCCTCCCGCTGTTGCTTCAATTATTCGCAGATTATTGCTTTTCCGTTTCTCAACACGTATCTACAGTTATAATTGTATTAAATTCCTACAATAAGCATATATCTATATACAGTGCCTGTACACGTGTGACGAGCCAAAGAATATATTAAAGCACACGTAGAGTATATTAGAGTTCATACGACCTGTACATAAATATCTTGTCAGTGTCTTATCAGTATTTGTACATTTTTATGGAGAATCGGATTTATCTATTTTCGGGGTATGAGAGTGCTTTTTCGCACAAAGAAAGATAAAGGACAAAAATAAAGAGAAAAAAAAATTGACAAAAATAGAAAAGTCTCTTACGTTGCGTTTTTCAAGATCTTTGATGCATTAGCAATACGATATGATAAATGATATGTGAACACGTGTGCTAATGTGTACGAGGATGAGGTATGACTGGGATTGTATGTGAAAGAGAATGAAGCGAATGTTGAATATGTGTCGGTAAAGAAGAGTAGGTAGAGAATGGGATAAGGAGGTGCTTTGAGTCAGTAGACAAGAGAGTGTAGAAGTAGAGGAACGAAAATAAAAGAGTGATTGGTGAAACGTGCAAAATTCAGCATGCTGCTACTCAGCCGTTCGTATTTTTCAGTTTTCACAAAAAAAAGCGCTTACAGTATACATACAGATATAACCCTAATATGCGAATGAATGATTATGTTTAGCCTAATATAAATTTTGTTTCGTCCTTACAATTTCTTCTAATCTCTTATCACGTTTCCTACATATTAAAACCGCTACTAATTTATACCATTTCGTGTCTTAACTGTATACACAGTAGGTGGTCCAAAAGCAACATAAGCAAACGATACGTCGAACCACCATTAAAGCCACGAAGTTTCTAATCTAATATAAAGAAGTCACGCAGTGTATTTTCTAACATACAATTACAAAAAATTAATTAGCAATAACATTTTGCAAAATCAATTAGCAATATTCAAATCTCACACTATTTCTATTATAAATTATAAAAACAAATCATACGGTTCTCTCCCATTAATCGCATCGACAATAACGTGATTATTGTACGCAAAACAGAAATCAGCCGATCGATTTGCATATACATATATATCTATAGCACGAATTCCATAAAACCATAGAGAAGCACCGACCGCTTGTATATACATAAAATTACACATTTGTAGAAAACCTTTTCAATAACGCATCTCAACAATTTATTCGCGCATATCAAGAAAAGAGTAACAACCAGCATTGTTTATGATCGATTAAAAATTCTTAGATTAGGTAAACGCTGTCGGGCAAATTAAACGCGAACATGGTACTGCGGTTAAAACTGAAAATGACAGCTGTTATTCAATCACGTTTTCAGATACGTCATTTGATACATAACGTGAATACATATGCAGAATGTACAGGACGTAATTTACCAACCCGCGAAATCGCATTGGCCCACCTAATAATCAAGACTAGTAATGCCAACGTATCCTATATATATATATACTATATGTGATAATCATATATGCATATATACATGACACCTGCTACCTCACATGTGCGAATTTTCACGCGATTCAACGAGGCGCGATACCGCAATTCCGCCTGATGATACACGAATAAAAGATTCTGTCCCAATGGTATATTAGTAAGCGTTCATGATAATAATAAGCGCTTTAAATTCGGTGTCAACGCGATGATATTAATTCGAATAATCCATACCCAGCCAAGCAACTTATACATTCGTACACAGTAGTATTACGTACAGCAATATCGGCCATCAGATTATATACAATCAATCAGTCTATCGTCAGCCTATTCCCTGGTGAATCGTGCAGTCGGAGGTTCACGCGCTTCACTCTTTGTACGATTGAAAATGTGTACCACAACTTCCTACTCGTGACGAATCATAAATATCGGGATTAACAAAGTGATACGGCACTACGATTGCTTATTAAGATTGGACGACAATGATAGTCGCATTACATCGAGTATAAACAATGATTGTCTGTGGGAGTAAATTAATCTAAATCGACATATACGACTGTTATTGTATCCGAAAGAGATAATGGATCAAGATAAAGACAAGGTGTTCGTCTACCCACTGGTATGTATCATTATGCATAACGATCATACAAGAATTCATAACACTTCATTAATTTTGTCGCAAAAACACATTTTTAGGTTAGGTCGCAAAAACGTGCGCTACATTTGGCGCCTTAGAACGGCAGTATCTGTACACGCGAACATTTCGGTTGGTCGTTGTTACGGCTCTCAGAGGCTACTGTACTGACTCCTGGTGGTATTGGTAGAAAATTAGAAAGACGTTTGAGAAAAATATTGAAAACAGAAATTATACAAAGTGCAATAACCTCGTTGTGTCGTACACATGTCTGCGTCGTGCATGTCGCTTTAATAATCGGAATTCTCTTGGCAATCGCGTGGACGTAGTCTTGGTGGTTCGTGACAAGATTTTACCAGGTACCGTGTGCACGAGAGCAAAGAAACGAGAATAGAATGCGCGGTAGATACATTATATATATATACCTAAGTAGATACAGCATATAAATGATAGAGTGTAAAGGCATGTACATACGTGCATGCAAGTAAACTAGGCAGAAAGTTTCAAGTCTGCAGCAAGGAAGGCGACATTATTAACGCGCGGTTTACATAATGTCGTAGTAAAAGTCGATAAGCATTATCGTACCGCTTTCACGTTCTAAGTATCTGTACTTAAATGCACGTAAATAATTATAGCATCTTTTAAGACGACAAACCGAGATAACTCCTGTGGTGTAACTATTAGAGGCTTTTACAGAATAATTCGTCGATTATCATTTATAGAATTATAGTAGTGATATCGTTCGTGAGAAATATTTTGATTAAATTGATTTAAATTGCTAAACAGTAGAGATATCAAAATATATGATTGATCATTCGTCGTGCTATTACTTGAGTATGTTTTGTCGCGTTATCAAACAAAAAATTTACCATCGATCATGCTTGGTGACTAGCCAATATCTTAATAGACTATATTGAGATGAAACGCTATCTTCAATGCAATAATATCCGGGATGCATGACTAGCGAGTGCGCATGCGCGGATGTAAAACGACAGATTATTTTAGAAATCCGACCACGCGTGGAGGCAACAGCACGAGATAAGAGAAATAACTATAGGAAGAAGTTCGTGCATTCTCACGCTGTTGAGAACGAGCTACTATTCGGCCTCGTTAGCATCCACGTGGTGTGATTGTTGTTTTTAGTAAATTTCTTGGTCGTTTCATAAGAGTGTGGAATACTCTTAAAACGGTGCTCAATACAGGAGCTTCTTTTTTAATGGTAAGTTAAATTCGGGTTAGCGAGGTCTAAATTTAAAAAGAAACTTTCGTTGGACTTGTCAGAGAAAAAATATTTCTACGTTCGTCATCGTTTTAGAGGGAATACGCACTGTGTCTGGAGGAATAGAATTTCTCGCCGGTAATCCGGGGGTGGAATACCGTTAAGTAATTTCTTGCATATTGGATGTGCGGCGAAGAAACGTGTGCTGTGTAATTAGCAATAATAAGATTAAGGTCAATTGGGCGAGTGGTCGTCAATCGTGGCTGGTAAAGCCGATTAAAATTATCGAATAAATAGAGAAGCTAAACGAGCGAGGAGTTCACAAGTTGGCGAGGATTCGTTGTGGCAACGAAGGAATCTGAGTAAAGTCATGTTTACAATATACGCGTGTACAGATTAATGAATAATGACAGACGATCATTGGAAAAATAACAAATCTAAAGACGTATGTATACGTGAGCCAAATATATGTGTATAAGAGTGAGAGTGCAGAACGATAGAAAATAGAAATCATAATTCTGCATCAAGATCGAGAGTGAGACAATTATAAAAATATTAAGACGCTTGCGGTTGCTACTGCGCATGCGTCGAGCGGCCAAGTTAATACGAAAGCAGCGAGTACATTCTCACTAGTCGAAACCGATTGCGTTGTCGTGTGTAATTTATAGACAGCCGGTTACAGATGTACCAAGTGTTTGTCAATGGCGGAAATTATGGAATCTTTGATGGTAAAATTCTTCGTACTAATAAAAATTGTTGTTATGGAAAGTCGCAAACTGTGCTCTCCTTGTGCATCCAAAAGA
The DNA here is from genome assembly GCA_030142635.1 of Trachelus troglodyta. Taxonomy (NCBI): domain Eukaryota; kingdom Metazoa; phylum Arthropoda; class Insecta; order Hymenoptera; family Cephidae; genus Trachelus; species Trachelus troglodyta. The sequence goes on from JARQTJ010000479.1 coordinate 1,618,411, forward strand.
TTCGTTATACGGAGGTTATGTGAACGTGCCGCCATCTATCGCGCATGCGTATATCCCGCGACCAATCATGCTAATGCATTTAACAATATGATGGAATCAATTTATCGAGAGTACAAGAATAAAGTTTTAGCTTTACATGTTTCTTTGCTTTGTTTACAGATCGACCCACCAGAGAAAACAGATAGAGTCCATTCGTTTACGATGGAAAATAAAGTAAATACGCGAACGCAATGGAAACAGTGGATGGCCTGCATATCAGGTCTGCCAATGCACGATGCACAATGGTTACAATCGATTTCAATAACTTAAGAAAGAATGTTAAAATTTTATGGGTATCTTTTTTATACTTTCAGCAACACTTTCCATGGTGGCTGTTGGTACTGTTTACGGATGGACCACGACGAGTCTCTCGAGATTGATGGACGATAAGGACGCGCCAGTTACAATCAATAAGGATCAAAGTTCGTGGATAGTTTCCTTGACGGTAATAGGCGCCATGATTGGCCCATTCCTTGGCGCCTGGATGGCGGACGTCTTTGGCCGGAAACGATCTCTCCTGATCTCTAGTCTCTTCTACATTGTTGGTTGGATAATAGTAATCTTCGCGACAAACGTAGTGTCCCTCTACGCAGCCAGAATTATCCTGGGCATGGGCGTCGGTATATCTTACACGACAAATCCTATGTACGTGTCTGAGGTTGCTGACATGAACATAAGAGGAGCTCTGGGCACACTAATAGCTTTGAACGTGTTCACGGGTTCGCTGTTCACCTGCAGTATAGCACCCTGGATTAGTATTCAACTACTTAACAAAATCCTGATCATCATACCTGTTATCTTCGTTGCGACTTTCATCTGGTTCCCAGAGAGCCCTTACTTCCTGACTGTTAAAGGACGTCATGATGAAGCAATCAAGACCATAGCCTTCTTCAAGGGTATCACTGACAAGGAAGAAGCACGTGAAGAATTGGATTCTATTTTAAGTCACATCAACGAGACCGCCGACGATTCCCAGAGCTGGAAGGAAAAATTGATTCAATTAACACTGCCAAACAATCGACAGGCTTTAGTTATTGTGATAGTTTTGATAGCAGCCCAGCAACTCAGTGGCAGCTTTAGTACTATACAATATCTGGGAACGTTGTTTAAAGAAGCCAACATTGGTATAGATTCTGACATAGCTACAATAATAGTATTAGCTGTTGGTCTTGTATCAAGTACCTTATCGACCATGACAGTGGAAGGTGCTGGCCGTAGGCCCCTGCTTATGATCTCGACTCTCGGTTCGGCTTTCACCCTATTAATCCTTGGAGTATATTTACTCTTGAAAACACATTGCATCGACGTCTCAGTGGTAAATTTACTTCCTGTCGTTGACGTAATCCTATTCCAAGTGGCTTATCCGTTTGGATTGGGTACATTACCTAACACTCTTATCGGCGAACTTTTCCCCGCTAACGTTAAGAGTATCGCTGGCGCCACGATCACCATCTCCGACGGTCTTCTTGGATTTGCTGTGTCGAAACTCTATCAAGTCATTGGCGATGCACTTGGTACGCATTCAGTGTATTTCTTCTTCTCAGGATCTTGCTTGCTCGCCTTTGTCTTCGTTTTGGTCTGTATTCCTGAGACCAAGAGGAAGACCTTCAATGAAATTCAGGATCTTCTCAAGAACAACAGGCTCCAGTGCGGTAGACGAAGGAATACTGTGTAATTAAATTACTCCATCATGAAACATTCAACAAACGTCAATTTTGTACATAAATTAAAATATCTTAGATATAATTTATGGAGGATGACGATAAACAGCTCCGTAGACTTTTGTACAGTGTATATCATTTCCTTTATTTCACATTTTTAATTAAACTTATAACAATCTATGATATTACATCATACGACTGTCATTGACTTCTAATTTTTCGTTCATGATAAGATAATAATTGGGCACTGTGGATGTGTATCCAGTAGTCTGATAAGACTTACCATAACGATTGTCGCTCTTGTGTTAATTAATGAATGGTCTAAAAAGCCTGAATTTGGTTGAATAGAATGAAGTAAAAACAGTTTAGCTTTTTTACGGACCACCTGAATTCAATGTTCTTACGAATAATCTACACTAGGTACTGGAGTATGTACCAGCATATGGGAGCAAACATGAAAACCAGAAAAAACGCATTACGAGTCTGACGTATTACAAGGGTCCCATCCGTTAATTCCAAGTGTCCGCACTTTGAACAACATACAGCATAGATCAGACGAGCGTATTTCTTAGCTGCTTCATTTTTCCATTCTCTTTGACAGTTTCAAATAATCTTGATCGCTAAAGAAAATCTATGCAAACTCATTAAATGACAACGTCACGTATCTTGAGTGCTATTGGAATATTACATTTGATCAAATGACAGGAATCACCCGAAAGGTATCGCTACCGAAGAAAAATAAAAAGGAACCAGTTGGCAACCGAGCATCGCGCGAAACCGCATCCACGAAGTCTGCCCCGATGCTTAGACGAAGTTTCAGGAAGAGTCAAAGTAGGAAGGAGGGATACATGCTAAAGAAGAAGAAAAGAAAAAAAGACATCCGGCGCCCGGTAGAGGCGCTCCGAGCTTTTTCGCCATGGCACATAGTTCGCAATTTTCCACCGACAGTTTACGGCTCTCGTCGATCTCAGCATCCAGGACAGGAGCAAGCTTACAAGTTTTCAGGCAGGGGTACACCAGTTCGAAGTGGAGCACTGCCATTATAGGCCAGTAATTTCAGGAATTCGGTTCCAAGGTATGAGAAACATGACGAGGTTCGCCGCACTGGCATCTTAAAATTTTGTTACAGAGAAAAACTCTCCCAAACAGAATCTCTAGTTTCACTTTAAAGCGATACAGCTTTACGATTACATTTTAATAAATAGGTTGAGATTAACCGGCTACTTTCTTAATACTGATAACAAAGCATCATGAGTGTCATAGATAAAATCTCACATGTATCACTGATACTCAATCGAGTCGTGTAAAATGCATTGTAAATCATTTTATTAAATCATATAATAAATTCCAATGTGATAGCTAAGACATATAAATAACGTAATAATTATCACGCGTGTACCCCATTCGTATAGATTCAAAGTTCGCCCTACTCGCTTAACATCTGAACACGATTATGAATAATGCATACACCGTGCAAAGGTCTATGGCATGGAGCAGTCAACGTCAGAATGGAACAGCAAAGACGATTCAGGAACTTACACGTGGTCATGGGATGTTCCGTGAATTTTTCAATAGGTACTGTAGATACAGCAACTGATCAAGGGATATACTTCGAAGGTAGTAGAGGAAATATTTTTATACCCCGAGGGAAGAAGGGATGTAATGGAAAAAAATACATTAACGAAAATTTCGATGTTTCATATTGTTTGACTACATATACTATATGTAATTTGTTTTATATAGGTATAGTGTATATATGTAACAATTTCTAAGGAATATATTATCAGGCATGATGAGTAGATACGAGAGTCACGTGTCTCCACGATATACTGTAAGCTAATGTGTATTCATTACAAGACAGTGGTAACGTTGCAAGAGTATTATGCATGTAATCCCACGTGTTACGTGACTGAATTCTGGCAGTTAGTCGACAGAGAGTGTTACAGGGGATGATGTTAATTCGTGCAGTAGCTGGTAACAGGGAAGTAGACGAAATTCGCGAATAAAATTGTGCGGATAGTGAACATTCAAAATTGATCACGATCGTGTTGGTACGCGATTTTGAAAATCCGATGTGACAGCCGTTGAAAATTTTTTAATTGCGCATCGATTGCGCATACTATTATTGCTCGTTGAATTTCCGTTCACATTTATTTGCTTTGCAAATTTGGTAATTTTTCGACAGATTTCCGATACTAGCGTGAACGCCGTAATTTCGTGCAGCAGCTTCACGACGAACATGCAATTCGCAATTTTTTAGTATTTCATATAAACTTTTTTCTTCATCTCTACTCTTTCTTCTTGCTCTATGACTTTTGCATTGAACTTTTTTGGATGTCATTAGAAACGGCAAAGATAATTCTCAATATTTGCGAACGGAAATTAAACGAACAATGATATTATGCATAATCGATGCGCAATCAAAAAAATATGCACCGGTTGTCAAATCAGATTTTCAAAATTATGCACCATTTCACCGGAAACCGCAAACGTGCATCTTAGTTGACATACTCTGTATATAAATATATACAGATAGTGCACGCATATGTATAGTCGCTGTAGGCTATGTAGGAACGCGTGAAAGATATAAGAGAAAAATTTATCGTACCCCCTTCATGACAGTATAACGTGAAAATTATCTGGTGAATTATTGGAAGTTATCAGAGAGTCCAGGCTGAACGATACTAGTGGGATCGTTAAAAAAAAAGTACATAAATTCACGATAAAATCAATAGTGTCATATATGCGCGTGTGTGTACACACACAAACGCGCGCTCACACACACACACAAACGCGCGCACACACACACACGAACGCACACGCGTGTCTAGTGACAGTTGTATAAATATGGATGAAGAATTTTCTTTAAAAAATATTGTTTATTCCCATGAGATAATCAATAGTGGGCAGGATGAAAAAAATGGAAAGAATTGATTTTCATGGATGACGTCATAATCTTGCATCAAAGAAACTACCGCTGTGGTGAAGAACGCCAGGACTGAATGGACGGCAGGGATGTAGCTATAGATAAGAGAAGCGGAAAGAGGGTTGAAAAATATTGCAGCGAATGCCTTTAGGGAGCGAGTCTCCCTTCTGTAGATTAAAGTCAATACTAACTGAAAACTGTTTGAAAGCTTTGAAATAAATTTTCCATAAGAATCTTCTCCATATTCTATCCTGGCGTTTCCTGCGCAGCTATATTTATTTATATACCTTGAGTAATTTGACTTTGCTGAGTTTCCCCTATTCTGCGAAATAATGATTATTATATGCATTCTTTAAGGTAAATTCAACCCTTTCTCACTCCCGGTCCCATCTAATATGAATCGACAGGATCAGCTGTCATATACAAACTTAGCAATTAATTACCACAGAAACCAATGGGAATAAATTTTTTTTATGTACCATTTTTTTCTGCCGCCTACAATGTTCCAGTGAAAGCGGATTAATTAACGATAGAAATCCAATTACTGAGTATCGTGCACAGCGAGTACTCGTGCCCGATTTTCTCGCATTACCAAGGGAGGTTAGGAACGTAAATCTCAACTCCCATTGAATTCTCCAGCCATGGGGGACAACTGTGCGAATTTTCAATAATTATTTAACACAACGCTTTAACATCATACACACGAACGTGAGACCACCTCTGAACCCAATTCAAAAATTGATAAATGACGTCTAACTATAGAAAAACAAATTAAAATGAAAAGTGATTGATAATGTAAAATAAATAAAATAATGGCTAAAGTGTACACGCCATCTCGAACCCAAGAGTAGCAGCTCATTAACCCTTTATCGCTATAGGAATATTTTACCCAAAGGGCTGCGCATTGCGTACCCAGTTATTGCCGCAAAATAGTCATAGTAAACTTCCCTACTATCTTATCCGTAATCAAGGGTCAGAGTATCTCTAGTAACACTGACAGAAATTAAGCCTGTATTAAGATTAACAACCGCAAGCTGGACACACGCGTGATAAAATTGGACATTCTGTATAAGCTGTGTAAAGAGTGAATAAAATTTCTTTGTTTACCTAGTACCCATTAAATCCAAGCATGCTCGACTAGATCCATCAATGCAGTTTTTTCCTGCAATTTAATGACTAACGAGATTAGTCGCTAACGAGATGACATTATTAAAGGTTATTAAAGATACAGCTCGGTATAAAAATTAACAACTTACGTAAATTATTAGAATCTCTAAGGAGACTGTACGATTAATAAAATTCTAGTTGGATTAGAAGAATTTTCATCATTCTTTTCTCCTATTAAACGAAATTATCGAACGAACATGGTGCTTAAATGAAATAGATGTTATACTGTAAAATAGAAAGGAAGTTTCACATAACCCCACTTATAATGCAAAAGACGAAATTCTTCCCACGAACTCAAAATGACTTTGCATTACACTGTTTAATATCCACCCCTTAGCTATGTTTCTGTATCAGCCCTAGTGGTTATAAAAGCCAACAATTATTACGTGATAATTAAAACTCTTATAATTACTTTTCTAGTTCCTTTCTTGCGCTGCCATCATAACTAACAAGTTTTACGTGTACTTCTTGTACATTTTGAAACTTGGCGCGAAGTACCCAAGAAATTTTTACGATTCTCAGTGCCCATCTGTGCCTTTTGTACCTTTTATACGGCACGCGAAAACTTTTCTCTCTCCTGGCGTTCCTCGCGGTGCTTTCCATTCTCATAAACTTTCTTACATATTCTTGTCAAAAAAAAAGAAGCAAAAAGAATTACAGACAGTAAAGAAGAAAGAACAAAGAGAAACTTACGGCACCTCTGGGAACAATTCCACTCTCGTTTATCCATATAGGTTTATTTCTATGTTACTTCTCTATTTCTCCTGATCCACCATCCGCAAGAACAGTGACTTGTACGTCTGCAGACAAAGACTAGTCCTGCCGTCTATTTAACCAGCAACACGATGGCAATAACAAACAACGAAGTTGAGACACGATATTACGTCACAACGCTGTCGCACGCCAAGCCCGACATCCTGTCTCCATAGAAACTAATTTCGTTTTGTTTTATTTTTAGCCGTCGGGACGCTCGCTGAAAGTTAGAAGACTGTCAAGAAAAGTCTTTCAAGAGATTACGATACTGTCAGGCATACAATATCTGTGCGTCTAAAAGAGCCACCGAGTATCACGAAACGTTACTGATATACCTTATTCGGTTGCCATTTGTGATAGAAATAAGCTTAAATTTTTCAGATTGCCAGTATGAGACTTTTCAAATATAAATACACATTAATGTCTTACGGATCTCTCTGACGTGCTGGAGGTAACCGGATACTATATTTTTCACCATTGTAAACTGACGCCGAGATGAAAAGGAATACACAATGGTGTAGAAATGCAGTCGAGTTTTGCCTTCTTCAAAAACTTCTAAGCATTCTCTACTTTCCTGAGGTTACTTCCTTGTATGCACCATCTTCAACAGCAGTGAATGAGGCACTTTGAACCACTTTGAGCCACTTCGTTTGAGATTTTAAGGAACCTTCATTCTCAGCCCAAAGGGTCAAGATGTCGTTCTATAATATGGAAATGAACAATGCCATAAATCATAATTCCTTACAGTAGCTGACAGACATCATGTTTGCTAAGGGCAACATTTCCATTAAATTACAATAAGTATCTTTTTACAGTACAAGATAGAATTATTGCATCTGTAATAATGGTTATTAGTCCTAATGAGATTGACATGTTCGGTTTGATGAATGACACTATAATGTTATGTACTCACCATACGTTTTATTCCATGATAACAAGCAGAAGGAACAGTAACGTATGGAAAGGTCGAAGAATGATAAAAATAGGATTTGATCGAGCTATCAAAACTTACCATGGCAGTACTAGGGTTGTAAATGATACACAAGGAAGCAAAAATGGCGTGCGTGTATTATAGATACGTCACGTATACACGAAACCAATCGTACCAATGAGCTGATCTTTTCCAGTCACGCAACCCTCGCTCCTCCCCAACTCCTTACCATTACATGGAACAACATCAAATTGCATGTGGAGTAGCGTGGATTTATCATACCTCGCATTAAGAGATAACTCCCAGTAATATTTGCATGGGATACACGTGTCACATGTGTAATGCATACTGTCGACTGAATCACTTATCAAACACTGTCAAACGTATGCCTATCTGCATTTTGGCCATATGACCAAATGCTGTTAGAAACGGTCCCCGTAGGTTTTTACAATTCCTTGAAATATAATATAAAAATATTAATATTTTCATTTGGTTACTCCAATTCAATAGGGAATCAACTTGCGAATCGGCATCTGGATTATATGACATTATTGTGAAGTATTGTATGATTACTGTATACATAATATAGTATACATGATTGTAATACATTGTATAGCAATAATGTGCACTATGTATATAACATCGAGCATTGTAGAAACTGCAGTATAGCAAGTAGCAAGACGCTATTGTAATGACCGACTTCCCGTCTAGACTGAGAAAAAAAACGTAGCAAGAATTGAAATAAAATTCAGCGAAGGGGTTGTTAAGGGAAATACTCTTCCAACAATTTATCCCTCTTTTACGTCTGCTGTCTAACTCCATCCCATTCGTAACGTCACTCTCATATAGGAAACTTTTCTCTTTCCTCTCAAGACAAGAAACTTCATCCCTTTCGAATCCACCCTAAATTACATTAGGACAGTTTTCTTTAACGGATCAATTTACTTCGCGACGCGATTTATCGTCTCTAATACTAGTCAGTCGATCCCATAATGTGGAAATTCACCCTGTAAACTTTATACCATTCGTCACTTGCTCTTCAATGTGTATTTCCTGTGTGTCCTTAGTAAAGAGGAACACTTCCTTTCTTCCACTTAAATAAGTAATCAATATGTCGCCTTGAAGAAGTATTAAATTTACATTTTTCTTCACTTCTCTTTTGTAGCTTTGTCTGGTTTCCCAATTGCAAATAGCTTGTTGATTTCATCACTTGACACAGTATTAAATTTATTAAATTAGAATGAGGCTGTAGACAAATTTTTCCTTTGAATTGAGGTATTTATTTTTGTATATACTTGCCATGAATTTCTTTGAAGATAGACGTGCAAGTAAATTACTGCATAGTAAAATGTCCTCGTTTCGATTAGACGTCATTTAAACCCGTCTAATGTTATCAATTAAAACAGAATGAAGAAGCGTCCATGGAATCGTTATCAACTTCTCAATAATAATAAAAACACTGCAAGCTGGCATCGTGGAATCAGTATCAGACGAAGAGGACCTCAGGTAATGAGTATGACGTTCAATTTCGAAGCTTGCTGAGTCTAGAAACAAAAGGATAATTTCAAGCTACAATTACTAAGATAATTATTGCGACAGATACAAGACTCCTTAAGGACTTTTAAACTTTATTCTGGATTGAACTTCTGGACTGGACTAGCAATCCGTTATCTAGTATACATAGCCGCATAAAATTTTGTAGCCTTAATCATTATCTTCGATAATAAAGCAATGATCCAAAAAACATCTAGGTCCAGAAAGAAAAAAAAAGCAAAAAACCACAAAAGGAACGATATGAAATAGAAACCAGATAAAAATTCTCATGATACCCAAACACGAGTAAAACCGTTGCTCCTTGAAGATGTTCCTTGTGGTTATCGATATCATCGAGAGCGGTAATATTGCGTCCCATTTGCCATTTACTATAAGGATGGTTCTGTCATTCTAGTTCCATCTGGAACGCAGGTCAAACAAAGCTGCAATTCCACGCAATATGAGAGGCTACCAGCAGATCTTAGCTCCACTTGAACTTCTATTCGAATCTCGACAGGAAACAGCCATCTTCTTCTACACTATTGGTATATTGGTACTAGCATTCGTATTGGTTAGGACCATTGATGCCTAACCGAAAGCTCCGAAAATACAAACCCAGAATATTCCCTGAGATAGAGCACGTGCTTTTTACAAGGACCCCTCATCTTCGTTCAAGATTATCTCAGATCCCAGATAAAGTGCGTTTCTACTCCAAATCATCCTGCGTCACTTGGCAGAATCATCATTCAAGAAATTCCCTGCTGAACAGAATAATACAGTTTTATTTTGCACGTATAATATATCGTTATCGTTGCTATTCATTAAACTCTGGTCTCTTGCATAAATGGAATAACAGAAACGATACAGTGAAAAGTTAGTACTTATACGCTGTGTAAAATCTTTGTGGTGAACACAGATTGGTACACGGAAATGGATCCAGGTTAAGTAAGGAACGTTCGGATGTGACTTATGTTGGAGTATGGTCACTCGACCTGGCTCCCGAGATTGCTAAGCATAGAGAGCACAGTGGAAGGTTCTCAACTCTATCTGAGAATTTTCATACAGTAGCTAAAGTACAGTTCTTACGACGTTTACCACTAAGCGTTAAAAAATATCTTCATTGCAATTTCGTTTCATGTATTACGGCCTAATTTAAATCCATTACTTGTATACGCTCCATGCTGTTGCGGCGTCGATTTTAATAATTTACAATACTAGCTTCGTACAAATTACGGAGCTTGCATAAAATATGTATATTAGAACGAAAGCGTCTGACGTTCCCTTGAAAGATACAATGTAATACGTGTATCTATATCTATAGTAGCGTAAGGGCAAATGCCTTTAATTTTTTTCAATATTTATTAAATAATCCAATTTGCATAATCACATATCCACACGCTGTCGTCTAATGAGACTTAAAATTGTTATAGCAACATATACTTTTTAAAATACTTTTTCATTCCTTAAACGATATGAGAATCACGGGGTTATGTTAATGCAGCCGTTTCTATAGTAGTATAGTGGCTTGGTTCAGACTATGTCGCGTTGCATTAATTAAGTGGCAAAAGGACAGTGCGCGAGCGAGAAAGCGGCAACACGAGGATTATTCGCGTGAGTTCTTGAATTAAGAGGAAACGTAAATTTCAGTTAAAATGTAAATAGCAAAAAATTTTTAGAAATACATACAGTAAATCTATTACAGGCCACGTTGGAATTCGTAATTATAATGAACCATGCCATGAGCAGATCTCAGCTGAAGTATCGAGGAATCAGGAATAAAATGCAATTCTCTGCCCATCGGGTTTCGCCACTTAGAAGATGCCCATGAAAATCATAATTGATGATCCTAGTCCCAGGTGGTGTTCCTCTTCGTGCCAGCATTCCCACTCTGATGATTTATATGGCCATTTCGCTAGCCCGTCTCCTTCACCAGACCTCTTACTACTACACAACCTTCCTCTATACCTATACTTACCTCACCACTACTTCCGGTCCCTTTATACCCTTCTTCTCAACTTCCCGTTCCTTTCAGCCCTTTCTCGTCCCTCGAACCTTCTCCATTAACCCACTTCAATACCAGCGAACTAATTGTTTATTGATAATCGGCTCGATCCATTGACGTTAAATATTTTCCAAATTATTCTTGCCAAGATAAAAGCTTGCAAAAGGTCTTGAAAAATGGAACAGTCAATTATTAATTCATTTGTTTATATACAGAATACTTTGATGTTGGTACTGTACCTGGATTGTATCTGTGATTTTATATATACATAAAAGAGATTTTTCATTGTATGTATATGACTGAATGTAATAACGTATTGCCAGTAGGAAATTGAAAGCCTGTCGTTATCAGGAATATTATACAATTCCAATGGATGAAATTCTTTTTTCTATTTCTTCAGTATATTAACAACACTGCCATGACATTCACGTTATCGTTTGATGAGCCATTGGAAATCTGTCACGGAATTGGATGTTCCCGTATTGACGCAAAAGATCTGGAGTCTGTTGGGATATCCTTTTTTTTCTACTGTGCACTTCAATTCAGAATCCTTAAATTTCTGGGTGAAAACGACAAATTGGTAGCTAGGGTTCCTGTAACCCTTGTCAACCCCTGTTAGTGAAACTCGCTATACACCACAAGGGTCAACTTTATCACAATGAGTTTAATCATGACGTCTTCTTAACAATTAATCTCGACGGCAGATTCCCTAAAGGAAAATACCCAATTTCTTGGGTATACAGTTTTTTTTCAATTTACTTTCGTTAGAACACAGTAAAACTTGTTAGGTGATAAATTGACGAATCTCGTGAAATGGTAAATCTACATTTAAAATGAAGGTATTATCTTTCAGTCCTATGTACAGTATATGAATACGTATTCAGATTATTAACTAGTCACGTATTAAAAAAAGAGGGAAATTTTATCTGAATCTTTCGTTGGGAGTTAGATGCGGTTGTAAAAAAAAATTAATACCAGCAAAGTTAGTCCTTTGTTTCGTTCCAACAATGAGGCTGCGATATGATTATCATTTACGGGATAATAATCGATAACGTAAACAACCCTTTTCCGATTTCAATAACAATGAGAATGGGTGTGTATTGTATAAAATTTATGCGATTTCTCAGAAAGCAACGACAACAGGGAAGAAAAAGAAAAAATGGAAGATTTATTACCGGAAAAATTCCCGTCAACGATCGGTTCTTTGTTATTTTTCTTCTTTGCTTCCCCCTAACTTTCTGTTAGTCTTTTCGTCTTTCCCCAATAGGGCAACGCTAAAGGAAATTTTTACAAAAAAATTTCATACGCAAAGATTTCGAACCGTATGAAGCATGATATATATTTTAGAATTAAAAGAAGTTATAGAAAATAATAAATTTCCTGTGTATCAGGCCAAAATGATTTTTAGGTTATCGCATCGAAGATTAATGGCGCGCAGTGCTATTTGATACAGTTGTGGCGTGACAAGACAATAGGTTGAAATTCTACTCACCATTCTGCGAAAAATATCACTTACTGTATAATCCAAAGTTGGTCACGACATCATAAAATTAGTGGGCGGACGTTGAAAAACCCAGAAGCACTGTTCATGGAGACTAGAGTAAAGGAGGAGAACGCAGTACTTTGGATGTGGTTACGAAACTGTGTATAATAACGTCAGTTGCACATCATGGCGGCGCTGTAGTCAAACGCGACCTAGAGAAAGACAGACAGAGAGGTGAGAGAGCCAGAGATAACTTCGTTATATACGCCTTTTAGCGGGAACTATGAAGAGAATTTTTTCTGCTTACAAATAAGCTATTTTATGTTATTATATGTATTTTGTCGGCAATAAAAAAATCATAATAATATATTTCCATGACGCGAATATAATAATAAGGTATTACAATTGTAACGCTTTTACATAATTATGTGATGATCTCCCATCACACAGTGTGAACAGGATATTGTGAATTTATTGTTGCCCGATAGACTTTGGTAGTAAAATAATATGTCGGGATCCTTTTGATGCCTTAATGGATACCGAATGTCCGTCTGGAAGATACCTATTCATTATTATGTGGCGAAGTTATCTTTTAGAACGGTTATTAGCTTATAGGTAACTTCCAGATGGATATTTGGTACTCATTTATTTCAACTTTGGATAACTTTCTGGATTGTGTTACTTGAAAATAACGAGAGATTAGAGATGTCAGTCCTTTATTACAAACAAAACTCATATGAAACTCCCCTGACCATCAGGGGAGTTCTACCTTAATGTATTTAGTTCGAAAATGAACATTTTTGTATAATACACATTGTGTTTAGAGAACGTGCAGACGTTGATAACAATGAAATTTTCAATTTAATTGTAATTTCTTCAATTTCAGAGACGGTTCAACCGTGATCACTTCTTTCCACTGCTTTCCATTGTTTAGCTCGTTCATGAAAACACTGAATTTCTTGTAAAATATTTGCTTCGTTTTTGACTTGCAGTACGCAATCAAATCAGCCAAGTTTCCCTAGTTCGTGCACGTCAGCAGATACCCTGGCATGTCTGTAAGCTGAGAATAGAAATAACGGAAAAATTCACGTTAGCAATCGATCTTTTTCTCTCAATCGAACGACACCAGTTTCAATAAAATCAAATCTTCTTTTTCAAACCATTCGTAGCTCACTTCACTTTTGCCACCAATTGTCAACTTCACATCGGTCGCATCTGTTTGGATCGACGCCTGTGGCAAATCTTTGAAGCTTATCAATACACGATTCTGCAACCAAAATTTCGGCACTTTTCCGCTTACGTTCGGCCTCCTTTACTCTAGTCTCCATGGCACTGTTAATCAGTCTTGTATATCTTCACAATCAGCACTTTCGCTGGTTATCCACCATTAGCCGTGTCAAGAGATAATTTTACAAATATATCAAGTTACAAGTCTGTTCTATTATCAAAACTTCTTGAAGCACTTCCAGCTACTGTGAAACCCAACAAGAAACTAACTTTAACAACTTTTTTTAAAGAATTGTTACACGTTTCTTCAGATATACCCAAAAGTTTCAAGAGACTACAAAACGTTACTGGCACCCCGAACGCCCATGACTTCTCGAACAGTGCTATTCGATCGACGCGATCCTTAGGATCCATATCACTCTGCATAGTACCACAATGTAACGACTAGGCGACGATGGCGTTATGTGACAATTCTTCCCAGACATTCAATTTATTACTGAACTTCTATACAAGAAGCATTCCATGCTTATAACTATACAAATACAAAAATGATCCTAGGAATTATTCTGATGAAACAAATAAATTTAAAAATATGTAATCTTTAGAATTTCAATTTTCGTTAATACCGAAAATGGACTAAAACGTAACTTGACGAGAGTCTGGATCTCTTAGTAATCATGTGACAAAAATGTCACTGAAAATCGTAGACAACCGAATTCATCCCATTATTCAAATTTACATCAAAATTTTCAGATCAGTTTACTCAATCAGTTTTGAGTTAATTATTGCGAAGGTGGTGTCAAAATGCTATTTATGATTTTCATTTACATTTTACTTGCATGATAATGAGAGATTCGGAGTGCCGTTAATCTCAGAATAAACTCTGCAGACACAGGCGAAATACAGAACACGTGTATAGCTCATATTGCTCGAAGGTATTAAAGAGATTACAAGAGCCCGGCTCCTAATCCTCTGCATTTGAACCTCGCATGTCTGCCCACCCATGTCCAAAACGAAAATCAAAAATTCATTCCACTAGTACGTGACACGATACGCTGACGATTTTCATTAAAGCTTTCCTCCTTAACCTTTTTAAACCTCAACAGAGTTAATAACGACTCATCCATATAAAAAGCCAGCACAAAGTGCTCTGATACAGAAACCAAGTCCAAAAAGTTTTACTTATTTGATTTTTTTAATCCGATTTCGAGTCATTTTCGTCAAGTCAAAAAGTATTATACCTACATATTATACCTATGCATATACCTAAAGCAGGCAGTCAGGATAGCTATGTACTAAAGAATCGCATAAAAACAATTAATTTTTTCTCTTTAATCAGATTACCATTTAAAAAACGAAAAGTCCCTAAATATTCTCATATCCTCGCGTTACATTCGTAGTCACATTACTACGTGACATAAAAGTACATTGCATAAGTAATTTAATACATTAAGAAGTGCAGTAAATCCTTACCTGCATTAAACACGTAGATTATAACTGTCTTATAATTATATAAATTGTCTCAAAATATTTTTATTCACAGTTGCATAACAGCATAAACTCTACATAATGACTGTTTAATGGTTCGTCACTAGTGCATCTAGTGGTATTTTGTTTCGTTGATAAATTGTTGAAATCACTGGACAATCCCATTGACAATTTAGTACATCGGTAGAGCATAAAACGATACATCGGTAAATTGACAGGGAAGCAATTCTACCAACGTGACGGCACTACAGCAAAAAAGTTCGGACTTTTTTGTCCCTGGCGCGTGCCCTCATCCGTTGCAACGATAAATCTTCATTATGTCAAACCGCGTTAGTTCAGGGACGCATCAGTTAATACACGTCCACTCACTAACATATTGCCAACATATCAGCATAGGTTCCAAACAGTTTAAGTCCTCTCCATGATTGACCGATTCGGAGATTATTAATTCATACTGAAGTATGCTAATTGCAGGTAGTAGACCAGAATTACGATTTTGACCAATTGAACGGTAGCTGTTGTTGTCTGGAGCAACTAGGTTAGGAGTTCCAGTCATTATTTATGTTGAGACCATTAATCAAATTTGCACCCTTTCAAGAGCTTTAGGTTCTGTATCTTTGGGTGGATTTACCAATGGCGGCTCGTACCTAAACTTAGTGGGGCGTGCTGCTCCAAAAAATGTTCATGTTTTAAAATAGTGTGAGAGGAAACAAACATGTTTAAAAAGAAAATTTATTCAGAAACTTGATAAAATCCTGAAGCCCTCACAACTCGGTCTTAAAGTCACTAACAGAGTCGCTTGTAGTTAAAAGACACTAAGAAAAAATTTAAAAGCACGCTATTAGCACTACAAGCGAATTCTGAATACGGGCTTAAAAGAACAAAATCAAACATTTTACTTACTTTAACTTAAATTATTACAGTTCAAGCTTGATCTAGGGGGTGCTGCAGTTCCACAGTGCCTATAGGCGAGCCGCCACTGGGATTTACAAAAAAAAACTCGTCCTAGCCCAAAAACCTTCACTTCCAGTATGATACATAAGCCCTATTCTTGCAGAAGTCGAAGGTCACAGTCTCCAGAGGGTAGTCTTTTTTTCGAAAAATTCATTATTTCTAATAAAGATTCATTTATAGAAAATAATTTGTCGATTCAAAGAAAAATCACGACAACGCTTCTTCAATTTATATCTTACCCATGGAAATAAGGGAAGAGTGAAAAGAACTTTGTATAAAAGAAATTGCGGATATGCGGATACAGTGAGAGAAAAAAGGAACGAATTCCTCCCTTCTTCTACGCTAAATCATTCCCCGCCGAACTGGTGAACCACGTCATATTTATTCAACGATAAAAGTGTCTTCGATAAATAAACAGACCACTATATCCAAGCAAACAAGAACAAAAAAAATACAGAAAAAAGAAAGAAAAATAAGAAATTTCATCTTACACGCGTTGAAACCATGTACGTCGATACGTGACTTTTTCCCATTTTCATGCTACAGCGTAAATCTCTGTTCTTTCACTGGGAGTATATATAAACAATTTCACCATGACGTCAGCTATGGAATATATATATACTTAATACGTCATACTAAGTAGCAGGATGGAATTGAATAACAAACACAATGCCGTGAACCATTAGCCACGAAATTTGTCACGAGAACCGAGTTCTTCGCAATAATTTATAATCCCACTCCATACGACTTGTATATAAATGCAAATGTCTCCTATCTACCTACCAAACCTTCCATAACTGTACCCAGCATCAGTACCGTGCAATTTTACAACTCTGCCGTCATCCCATTGATGTTATTCTCCCCATTTTCATGCTCCTCCGTCATGTCCCACGTTTTACGTGAGGGCTTTTCCGCCTTTCACAATTTGAATTAACATGCTATCCTTTGACGATACCATTCAGAAGGTTCCAGCTTCGTATTATATAAAAGCATGGCAACATTTTCTAATGCATTTCCTGAAAATTCACATTTTACAACCAATCGCAGCGTCTCGTGCATTACCATATGTACGCGTATATTAGGTTATTCAGTCCAAGCGCACCATCCGAAGTTAGCTGCGTTTATTCGATTCTTATAATAAAACCGTGTTGCGTAGGTACGTTCGGACTGAATAACTGCGTATAGGGTAATTCAAAAGTATTGCACCAGCATGATGGTTCTACCATAGGATTTAATAGAAATCAAATGAACACGTAAAACTTCGGATGGTGCAATAGTCTGGAATAGCTATATATATAGCTCCGAGAAACCTATCCAGAAATTCTACTCGTAGAAACGTAGGTGAATAATAATATTCTATAAATACATTCAGGGATACGTAAAGCGCAGTCGATATTGGAAAATCTCTTGTTTCCAATTTAAAGTAAGGTAATATTAAGGCATTTGGGTAATGGTCAGTCTTTCAATAGAAACAGCAGTGGCTTTGATGTGGCTACACAAATATTGCCAATATGCGCGGGCGCCGGATTGCATCAGTGAATGCAAGGATGCGGTGCATGGAAATGAAATGGCCTCCGCGTTGAATGGAACGAGAGTGTTGGGACTAGGCCATATGTATATGACCATATGTGCATGGAGTATAAATATACAACAAATCATTGGTACATCGAACGGTTGGGCGGAGGTATACGTGTATAAGGCAGAATGCATTTTCTTATCGAATGGCAATACGTCCTCTGCATTCGCACATGAAATGCCTAGTAAAATCGACATTCAAAGCGGAAACCATAAAGATTTTCTACGAGACGCGTTGCCTTCCTGTTCCATTTGCAATCTGATTCGCCCAGCAACACGTTCTTTATACTGTATTCCACTATACTGCATACAATCTAACGTAGGAAGCCAATTTCAAGGTATTTTTCTCAGGTGACTTTTATATTATCTTTTTTTATGATTTTACTTCAAGAAAAGGACTCGTCTTCGTACGAGGTGTAATAAAGATGCAGAGTTTCTAAAGAATTATTGTGTTAATTAAAACTGAGTGTAGATGACGTTAATAAAGTAAGAATATTTAAGGAAGACGGTGGAATGATCGAGTAACTGAGATCGGTTTGATTTCTTAGTGGATGAAAATTATGAGTGAAAAAAGGAAAGAAATGAAGGGGGTAAAGAAGAGAGGAATAAAAATGTTAAGATAATCACTGATAAGATATAGGGAACTGTAATGGGTTTATTGTAAAGGGAAGTGACCTTATTAGTGACTACGTAAACTACCCACCAGTCTTGTGAAACTTAAATAACGAAGTAGAAACGTCGAGTCGAAGGTCTCTCAACTCCCTCGGTTGAATCGTGCTGCGAAAGTTCATCCGTAAAATGGAAATTTTCAGGTCAGTATTATATTAACAGCAATATCGAAGAGTGGATTGTTGCTTGAAATAAAAATTCGCTAAAAATAGTAGGCAATAAAATGATGAGGGAAAAAAGATAAAATATAAAAAAAATTTAATTTCGTTATTTATTACCAGTAATAAAATGTCGTATACTAATTGGTTATATTTCCATTGATTTTTTATTATTCAGAATCATACGCGAGCAATCCGAATAATATAAAATAACAGAGCTAATCGAATTCCGGTTTCGAGACAGGGTTTCCGGTCTGCCTCGACTGACAAATCGCCGACGTATTTCAATGTCGAATAGCCCTTCCATTGCTTGGAACTTAATACCCTGGCCTAAGGCAAGATTTATGGATGAGTATTTGTTAAAATTTTACAATGCTCTTATACGACTTCCTTGTCCAAACGACAGGCCTATGGCTATTTCGTATTAGAAACACTTTAGTCAAGACAACAAATTTTTCAAAATTTCTTTTGAATCTAATTTTTAGGTGATAGCAAAAATAATAAATATCTTGCACAGGGACGTATTACTCTGACGAAAATTTGCATCCGTCAGGACTCTTCAACCAAAATCTACTTTCCCTCTGCAGCCCTTATAGAATTTCGAATTCGACGACCCACTTGATTCTCCAATTTTACGAGCCATAAAATCCCTTGAAGCATCCCGAACCTGGTGCGTTCTGCCTCATCTCCCTGTTTTACGTTCGCAAGAAATTCTGTTGCAGCTATAGATACTGCACTTCCCATAGTGCACCTTCGCGGCCACGATTTCATCCGATCAAAATGCATCACCTAGATACGACTGCTTCATTTGGTAAATGATATGATTGCAGCTTGGTATACACGTCTGTACTCACCAGGTCACGTAGAGGATGTTTCAATTCGAAGGTTTTGAGATCCTTTGATCTTAAGAGAATGAAGATGCTGCACTAACTCCAAGAAGTCGACCTGGTTTCGCTTTAAGCACTGCATAACCATTCCTTGTGTTTTCATCGATAAAAATTTATTTAAATTTTCCAATGAAACATTTTATGAGTAAACTTATTTCTATTTTCGATATAGTTTTAGTTATGCATATGTGTGTGTTCGTATATATCTTGAAATATATTCTAGATCCTGAAATTATCAATATGCATAAAAGAACAAGTTATATTGATAGTTATATTGATAAAACTTTACGTAATTGCTATCAGGTCTCTAATCGAATCTAATACCATCTACTCCAAGGAAGTTCAGTTAAACTTGATTTATCCTTGTGGTTCCTTCGCTTTAGAACGAAACCTTAGCTTTTCCTGGGGACTTGATAAATTACCAATACCCAGCTTACTGTCTGTTTGTCTGACTATTTACATCCTTCCTTACTTACTTGGTAGTCTGACTACTGCCAGGCCCAATCTACTTATACGAAACGTTCCTGAATCGTGACTTTCGACAGTCTGGCTTGTTTCTTTATTAAAGCATCAGTTGCACCTGTTAAACCTATTAAACAGTGCGATACAAAATTGCGGAGAAGTTACAGAAAATATCATACCAGTAGACTCGAGTAAATAGAGTATCGAATTCACAATATACTAACAGGGTTGCCGTTTGAATAATGCACAGTCGCAATACGCAGCCATGTATGAAATCAAATATTCCTATGGAGACTAGAATACACCCTGCAGTGGATATGATGAACAGAGAGAGAGGGAGAGAGGGAGGGAGGGAGAGGGGGGTAGGAGAATCGCGAAGATAAAATAAAAATAATAAGAAAATTTCTCTTGAAAAAGACAATGGTGACGATACTGAAAAAACAGAAAGAATAGAAACAGTAGAAACAGAAAGAATAATATTTTTTCTTCTTAACGTAATATGGTAGAATTATGATATAAAGTTGACCCTGTATATTTTAATGCCTAATCGAAAGAACTCAATCAGCTGCGTCTATTGGTTCAAAACAAAATTTGTTTGCCGTCTAGTTAAAGAGATACTAATTATTATAAAGTTGGACAAAATTAAGGTCGTGGGGGAAAAACGGTTGTAATTGGTTAGATGTTTTTAATTTTCACAAAATTAGCAAGTAGATACATGCATTAGAATATATTTCGAGAAAGCTAAGGCGGTTACCGTATACTTATTCAAAATTCACTGTTAAACGGAAGGCATGCGGCGGCTGTCTCTTTCTTTCACGTGCTCTTATCCCTATCCGCAAGCGCTAGGGAAAAAGTTAGCATTATGACTCATTTATGAAAATAATTATTATCTGCTAGTATTTGTAATATATTTTTCTATTCGTATTATGGCATTAAAAAAACTGTCTATTACTATTGATTTGGATTGAGTCAATTTCTACAATACTACCCTAAAATGTATTTTACTGCGTTATAACTTTCCTACAGAACTCTTGTTACTAGGGTGAAAGTTCACTTCACTCGACTGTATATACATATACTGTGTCAAGAGTACACGCATTACCCAACTAATTGTACCTGTGTCTAAGGAAGTTACCAACTAATTTCACCACTCTGTGGCACCCCTGCTTTACCCAAATTGCTTAATGAATGCTTCCGTTACTTTACCAAGTCAACTTGGAGAATTAGTCGAGACGTGATAGTCTGAACAGTTTGGAATTAAAACGTCCTATAACGGACATAAAATTGATATTAATATAAATTATTTTTATAATTACATTTAGTAATTCTCGATCAGCTTTGGAAATATTCGAATCGGTTGAGCGTCTGGAAAAAATTGTCGCGTGGTGTCTGGGCAGTTGGAATTTTTTTCATCAAATAAGGAACCGTCCGAGCGATTTAATATTAATAGGAAAAGTTACCAGGGTCTGCATAGTTTCAGGCAATAACCTTTGAATTTATCGAGACACCTTCAAGAGTAATTTTATTACTATGAAAATTTGTTAACAACAATTTTTCACGTGCAAGCAAGCTGATTTCAAAATTTTCGTACAATCATTTTAACCTGGTAAGTCATCTCTGTCTTTCTAATATGTAAAAGAAGAACATCATTATCTTTAATCGATTTCAAAGTACGAAAATTTCATCGCTGCCAGTATCAATCACCGGACGTACATCTTGGGGATGAAATTATTGTCGTTAATCACTCGATGGAATTTTCAGTCGGTTCTGTAAGTGGCTGAAACTTGCACGTTATAAGTACAGTTAGATAGATAGATGTAGATATATATAAGTGGTCCAATTAGCGAGATCATCAATTGTGAACGAACGAGTGTCTGGTTGAGTCATTACGTATTATAAAAAAAGTATGGAAATGAAAAAAGTGTAGAATTAATTTATGAAGGCGAGAAACGTGTATACTTCAGAAATGTTCTTACAGCTGGGATGTTTCGCAACGAGTTTATTACGTTTAAATCTTTGGTCGTTCCCGCGACTTTTCCTACCATTTTTTCCAGTATGACGGCCTAATGAGTGACGTTCAAAGGACTCGGTTAAATGTTAAATTAATTTCAAACGAGCTTCTGCCTACTGAACACGACGACCGTACCAACGTCAATGTTATTCCCACCCCTTATATGTACAGAATTGTAACACCTTTGTCGCCAATTAAGATAACCTAGGGGAAAAAAGATGCTTTGAATCGAGTCAGCGCATCCAATTAGCATCGTTCGGATAATTCTTTAGATATTGAAAAATCAATTTTTTGTCTTCACTTTTAATTAAACGTTCAAATTTTAATTGTCCTTACGTCTCGATATACTATCTTTATTTTATTTTTTCTTTCTCATAGAGGAAGCTATGTGACGTTGGAAAATTTTTCTTTCGAGATTTTCATGTCATCATGTTCAGAATGCGCCAAAACGTCGAGAAAACACATTTAGCTCCCAAAATTCAAACGTGTATAGTTCGAGAACGGTTTTAGCTACAGCCCCCAAATTTTGCAGGCATGTGCAGCTCTATAATCCCTTCATTGACTATAATTTTCGTCATGATTCAAGCTGCGGCTCGGATCTTATGTCGTTTTCAAATTCCCAAAAAGGAACGTTATCACTCTAGCGATCGCAAATTTCTTGACAAAGAGAACCGCAATTCTCTGCAAGTATGAAATATCATCTAGCCGTAATACATATGAAATTTGGGGGAGATCGGCCAAGCGGATCTAATTTTATAGCAATTCGAAATTTCGCGGTTCGGTAGTAAATGAATAAATGAAACATTACAAAAAATGAAAATGCTTCCTCGTATAGGGACTTCGTACACTACCTACGATTCGGAGGAAGCAAATTGCAAATTTCAACTTGCGGCTTGTTTTAATAGTACTTCTGGATGTTGATTATTAAACAGGAAGTGCAGTCCGAGGTAATGAGTTTCTGTAAAAATAGAAATACGATAAGAGAATACCTAACAAGTGAAATACGTCAAAGATATATTTTTATTTGAAAAGGCAAAACGCGTTAAGGTACGATATCCAACGACTTGCGTGCTACTCGTAGTCATTTACGAATAGAAGTGACTTCTGCTTTTGTTCAATACTAATAATAATATCTACTTCCTTCCGGAAAGGAAATGGGAACCTGCTGTTCTCGTAAAGGCAGCTATCTCATATCGTATCAGAGTTTACTTATTCATTTCGTTTCAAGTATTACTCCCTGTGCTCAATGCCATTGTCGATTTTTATTCACGATTTACGATATATACGATTTTGTTGGGTGCATTTTCTTTCGTCTACGTAAAAATGTATTCATGATTTTTCATGTAGCATAAAGTATATATACTATATATGTATATAGGTGCGCCGTTATATATAGATATAGAGGCGTAGCACTTTACACTATTAGAGTACCTACATTTTCAGTACTGAAACATTCTATTTGCGTAACAGCTCGTGACTCATTCACCCCTCAAGCTTGAAAACCGGATCAGTTAACCATACGAATTTAATTAATCGTACTCGCCTGTTTAAAATTAAATTAGCGTTACTCAAACTTTGAATTAGATAGAAATCAGTTATATACACATCCATATACGAATTTACTGGAAATGTAATAAATAAAATCTGACTCGGTTAAAGAAAATATGTAAATCTGCCATGAAGCCGTAGTAAATATTATTGATAAAATATTGCTACTTACTCGAAGACTAATTATAATTAATTTTTTATACTCGAACAAACATCTCCTCAGTGTAACTTTGAATTAGCATCGTCTCAAGGTAACATCCGAGCGATAAGCTACCTCAATTGTATAATCAAATGGAAATGTGAGTTCGGTCCTTTATGGAAATAGGTAGCAGAGCTCTCCAAAGGAATTGCCATTGGCGAAATCCATGGTGGCCTTTAAGACCCGACAAATTCTCTACTGGCCTGCAGAATCCACGGTCGCACAATTGAAAATTCCAACAATGGTATTATTCTCAAAGTCTAGTGACGTAAATGTCGATTCCCATCCCTTAAAGCTATTTTGTACCTAGCCACTGATGTTAGAAATGGACTATAAGGAGTTTCAAAAGCTTTTAGAGAACGAACTAGAGACTGTTCGCGTACACAACCTGTCAAGATAAGAAACTCCCTATAGAAAGGTTAAAAACATTCCGGACGAAGAAAATTCCCTAACGTAATATCCAAGATTATCAAGAAAATATATGTTCAGCGTTAAAGAAAAAAACAATCGTGTTGCTCGTTACTTATATATTTTATATTTCATTTAAATTTTCAGCAATTACAGAATATTTTTTATAACGCATAAAATACGTCAAATCAATAATCAATATCCATTGGACAAGCACAGTTGTAGATAAATCGGCCAAATATCTTAATAACTATATATTGTATAATTAATTCTATAGATCTCAACGAATTATACGTGAGATCTCATAAATTTTTTTAAATATTTAAGACAGAATCAAGGAGTTACTAAAACCACCGGAACGACTTCTGGGTACGACGCTATCCGTGAATCGAACACTAATGTCCGTGACGGCCATATTTCCTGTAAGGAATTGTGCCAGAGTATCGACATTGCCTCGTGGTCTTCGGTCGAATGGGAATCCCATTGATCTGATATCGGGATACTTGCGATCCCTCAAACCGCAGAAGCTTGCAGCATCCGTGCATCCCACCGGCTGATTTTGCTGAACCTAATATAGTAAATTTAATGTAATTAATTTAGTCCTTAAAACCACAATCTATACGTGGTGCACTATAGAACCACAATCTATGCATATTCACGTACCACATCACCACGATAATCCGAGATCATAACAAAAAGATCCATAGGGAATCCTTCTTTGCTTCCTTTTGGAGCCAGCATATGCTGCGGCCATCCGCATCCACACAAATTAAATTGCTCCAGTGCATCCCCACCGACTGGTCGGTTGTCCTCAAGATTACGGAAAGTCCTCTCGAAGGGAATGGTTACGGAGGATTCCGTAGATTTTCTGTCAATGTTATTACTTCCAGGATTCACTGTAAATAAGAATAAAAAATTCCTTATAGTATATAAAAAAATATACGATTACAAAAAAAATTTGCATCGCTCACAAGTCACAGTGAATTTATCCATTTCAATCATAAGGAGTCTCTGATCTCGGAACGTGAACGGAAGTCCACGCTCGTCTTGCTTAGGCGCTATAAAGATCCTCATTGTTCCCATTTGCGCGCTAGAATTGCTATTGTTGACACTGATCCTGTAACTGAAGCCTGAATGATTCAGATGAGTAAATCTAGCCAGTACCGCACCACGTGGAGTGAAGTCCAGTCCTCGTGACAGATCAACGTCACTCTGACTCCAGTACGTGTTCAACGTGTTAGCCGGCTGATTTGGTGTGATCAACTGAACGCCAGTTATCTCGACTCCAGGGAAATTTAACTAGACAGAAAAATCATTGTAAATATAAGGTATTGACCCGTACATGATTTTCCTACAGAAAACATACTTGCTGAACAGTATACGAAGGAAGAGTGTTCTTATGCTCCTGGAAGACGTCATCAACGAAGGCATGCCATCTATAGAATATCGGATCACGCATTGCCGTAGCAGAATCGCCCATGATGCTGAATGATTCCTGTGGAAAATAATTGATCGCGTTATCACTTGGATCTCAAAATTAAATATAAACAATAAAATTACCAAATATCGATGATCCGGATCGTGGCAGTACGATATGGCTACATGGCCCAGATTATGAAGATCGCCATAAAGGTTGGAACTTGGTGTGAGTATACTGGCCTCCATGATATTCCCAAGAATATCAATTCCTTCCTTTTCAGTGAGTTGAACTCGCTCGCCTTTATTGTTCATGACGTATCCGGTATGTATAGCTTCGTAAATCCGATCGCGCCATCTCTCGAGATCTTGAATATCAAATCTCAATGAATCGACGGGTCTGTTTATATCGTGAAGGTATGAACCACTCGGTCTTGCCGGCCAAGTCCTACTGGCTATGAGGGAATCAAGTTTTGGAAAATATCCCTCGGGAATTGATTCATGCCAATTGATGAAACGCTTAACACGGCTCAAGTGATTAGCCAAACGTTCGCAATTGTATCTGGCTATTATTTGCTGATGCATGTAATAGAACAATTCGCCTCTTCTGTCCTTATTGACAATGCTAATGTCAGCTTCGAATGGATAAACCAAATGCCAATGCCAATGATGGAGATTAATACCAATATCCTCCCTCCAATAAGCCACTCTGTGCTCCTCGTCTAGATCGGATGCTGTGTAATCCCTTGGAATCTCTATGGGTTGCTGTTTTTATATACAATAAGAACAACATGATACACTATACTATTGATTTAATTCTTATTAATTAAATAATTAACATACACGTGATCCTTCGGGAACGACGTTAGCCTCCTCTTTAGCCCTTGCAAAAATTCCACTGTCCACATACTTATCCGGAAATACTTCACTGAGTGGCGGAACTGGCAAATTCTTTGTATCGGGTCGATGCAATATGGCGACCGATAAGGCGTATATGAACATATTTGGATTCAGACGATCCCGACAGTATACAGCAACGGATAAAAAGTCCTCGTACGTTCTCATCCCTGTACATATACAATACAGGATACGTACCTATTAATTTTCTCTTATTTCTATTACATCCGTTTCCCCCCTTTTTTAATCTTATATAGATACACAAAACATACTGGATTTGGCTACTGGCTATACTGACCCATAAAGATATCGATAAGCCTCGCCGCTACTTTACGATGCGCCGGTATGAAAAGGGAGAACGGATCTCGTCTACCAAGTTGCAAAGGGATACTGAGATCCGGAAGACTGATCTCCTTCACAGGAATTCTCGATTGTGTATCTTCACCGAATCTGTTCAATACCTCCGTGGCTACTGGCCGATATCTATCGGGCTGTTATGAAAAATAAAGTCGTTTTCAGAAGTACAATATTATCATATAGCAAAGTGGAGATGTTTCCAGTGTACAAGATCGAAGTTACTTACCAGATAGTTAGCCGGTATATCAAAAGCTACCTTGTTATCGCCCTTTGGAACATATACCGGTTCCGCGGGTCGATCGAACAGGTATAAAACACCGGTATTGCTGCTCGCCATTTTTTAAAAAGTTAAAATACAAAAATGCGTTTTACGATTAAAAAGAAGATTCTCTGCTCGCTTCGACGAATAACAACGTTATGGTTGAGACAACGGTGGATTTTCCTTTTATACGCTTTTACTTCGGATATGGTGGCTTTGTGATAACCACGATAAGAGTGAATTCTCTGAAAAACAATGGTCAAATAGACTTCCGGTGTTTTGTAAGCTATCTGAACTAGATACATTTGAAAAACAGGATAAGGATTCTCTGTACAGTCAAAACCTGGACATTTTGACTTAGGGCACTTTTATATATTTCGGGAATTAATGTCATTTGAGCTCCAGGCACTGTTGCAACAGCTCTGCGTTGTTTCAGGGGACGGAGCCGATGGCGTAACAGTGCCTGAGGTCATCATAACTTGTCGGCGCTCAGAATTTGACTGTATTAGGAAAACACTAGTTTTACTTACAAGATTTTTTGAGTTATCTAAATTTTCTTTATCTCGTCTATGAGCGACAACTCTAATATGTTTTGGCAATGTTTCACTAATTCCTTTACTGTCATTTCGGTATGTACGTACCTTTATCTCCATCTGGTAACCATATCAAGGACATTAGCCATTCCGCAAACGTAGAAAATGAAACCGATAAAGAACGAGCGTATTCATTTAACGTAGTAGTGGTTCCCTTGGGTAGAATAAAATGAAAATCAATAAAACACTAATAACTTCGAAGATTACAATGAGGAACGCGTGGTTATTAAAAAGGTATGGATTAGCAAAGATAAAGTACCATGAGCGCATTTAAATTAAATTCAAGTAATTCTTCTCCCAAGATTTCCTCTATAGATCATACCTCTGTAATTTCACTCTACGAACTAGTCTTAAACGAATATCCTTACTACCATATATACTGTCGACGTTCCCGGATTGGACTTTATATTGGAATTGAAATAACAAATAAATACTGCGCCACCGGCAATAAGAGACAAAAGAATTTGATCCGTTTTTAAGGATTATCGCAGGAGCATTTATTCATTTAAAACAATAGTCTGCCCACCCAGGCGCCAGATTTCTCTGTCTCTTTCTCTCTTTCTGTAATAATACACATATACCATAACTCATTTGGAAGTATGCACGGCAGTCGAATGCGAGTGAAATATATGTATATACACATACACATATAAATACACACAACCATTCAAAGTATTGAAGCGTCGACTTTCCCTCAATAGCTATAATAACGTATAACAAACAGAGACCCAATTTTTTTTTTAACTACCAATGTATTTCTGATACATTTGGGAGAGGGTCGGCCCACGCGTATGTGAAAATGAGAGGGAAAAAAAATTTATAAAAATCCCAGACCACCTGACAAGGAGGCATACCTCCTCGTACATTTATATTACATATAGTCACGCGTCAGGTAGCCATTTTACATATCCACCATATACCTGACTACATATACCCTGCATACCAGAATTGTACAGATGTAGAAATCTCACTGGGGGTTGAATATCGAGTAGACAGTCCGCCTCTACCACTTCGTTATCAAAACTCAAAATCTATTCAGCTCAATGAGCATCGCCAATGATAACACAGGATAATTTTGCGTGAACACGTGAAACAAAAATACAGTAGATGCTTCGCCGTGTAAAATAAAGTATTTTTCTTGTTCAATATAAAGGATATTTTTAAAGGTCTTGTCGTATCTTCTCGCTGCTTATTGTATACTCTTTATTTGTTACAGATAATAAATGGCCAGTTTCTATAATATATCACACGTAACCATATTAGTGATATGTGGTTAGTGAGTTTTGAAAGTGTCTATGTAACGGCCAGTAGTGCCCGGTCACCCTTGTAGGTGCTTACACGAGGCACGATAAATATACTACGTTAGCTATATATCTATACATACACTGCATAGTTCAGCTAGCTACAGAGCACTACAGTATAACGGCATCGTACATAGGTAATGTTCATTGTATAATTTACAGATATCTGTATATCCACTATAATATATCTAAAAGCCTTTATTACAGCGAGATTCCTTGTTACATAAAGTTCGCATTAGCTCCGTCCCTTAGTCGACGTGACGTACACTCGTTATTTATTCAAACGATTATTATAGTTACGTCACGCGTTACTATTCCTCCTGTGCTTTAATTTAGCCACTGCGCAAACATACGGCGGCATTATACTGCACGATGCACAGTGTGTTCAAACGAACGCAAAGTGCATCCCAAGTTGACACGTCGCGCTGCTGCAGTCCGACTCATTTCTAGATCCGCGCATCCATTTCCCATGACAGCGACGTTCCGTCAACGAGTTGTTGGCTCCTGCTTCCCATCTGCCAATTCCTGCGTATCCCACAGGATTTCCAGGATCGTGACAGCGCGAATTTAACTCACGTGTTCCGCAACGTACGCAGACGCGTGAGCCTGTACAGATACGATCATAAAGGTGATTTTAGGGGTAGAAAGAAAGAAAGAAAGAAAGAAAGAAAGAAAGAAAGAAAGAAAGAAAGAAAGAGAGAGAGAGAGGGGGGAGGAAAAATGTTGCTTATTATATTACAGATATATAAACGCGATATATCGTATTACAGATTATACGATTAGTATCAGAAGTAGCTAATGGCCACTAGCAAATGCGATCCCGTGGCGAAGTTTCGTTTGCCGAAAATAGTCCCTCTTGACCTGGAGCCTCGAGGTACTCGCTCCCTTGGTTAGTAAACAAGCAACCCTTAATCTTATATATACAAGGTGGTCCGGGAAAACGTTGATTCGTCTTGGTGGACGGTGAGCCAAGTTTTTTCTTCTGTAATTTTTTTTCTCTGACTTGAGAGAGAGAGAGAGAGAAAATAAACAAAAAGATTCTTGAATATAATAATACAGTCAAAAAACCACTTACCCTCGGTCAACCCCTCGAACGAGCTATCCTTAGCACAGAATCTCGATGCTCGTAGGATCGTGAAGACCGCGCAATATCTGAAAGGCATCGAGTAGAACGATTATGGTTGGCCCGAAGCGGCCATTATTATTCTGCAGCCTCTGGCAATGTGGCGTGCAAGCTTTTCAATGTCCATAAAAGCTGTATACAGTAGAATGAGCAGACTCCCTCGAGGACCCCGACGTAACTTTGCGCACGCACATGCGTTACGTATTGCACGTTTTACGTAGGTTAAATGAATAACGTTCGCAAAAAGAACTTTGTGGTTTTACGATGCGAAAATAAGCAATTTGACATTCCAGCTGTACGTAACCTTGTGTATCCAGAAACGCTTGCCAGTGCTCGAGGGGCATCGCTCGACATTATCTTTATGAGGAACTTGAGGCTTTACGACATGTACTATATGCGTAGTTCGCAGGTTCCGCCATAGGCTGCGCAGATGAGTTTGCGCAGGTATGATTTATCTAGCATACGTTCCTAATAAACTATTGATTTCTATCGACAGATTTCTAAATCTATTAAAGGATATCTCAGAGAACCACGGTATATGTGTGTAAAATATACGTTAAGCTTTTAAAATGGTACCTCGTTAACCCAGGCATTCTCCATGAGAAAAATGCTTTGAATTATCAGTGCTCTCGGCTCATTTCGCATCTTCTCACGTAAAATGCTTTCCATATCATTTACTGTGGGATACGTCAAGGTTATCCATAAGGGTCACATAAACTGTATACAAGATATTGACGTATCCGAAAAATTTTCCTCCTTCTCCCCTCTCCCCCTCTCGCTCTCTATGAAACACCCATATACTGATATTCTGTAGTTTCACCCTGGCTGGGCGCCCTACTAGAAGTAAGAGAGAGTCCCGTGCGGAAGTCTTTTCAAAAGTGTCAGAACTCCCTCAACATGGCTCGCATGGCAACATCCATCCGTAAGGAAGTTCTTTTCGAAGATGAAAACGATTCTCGAGCCAATCCTGAACGTGTGCAGAACAGTTGCCCTAGATACAACGTTAATTGAGGAATTGTTATGCGACCTATGACCTGCCTACTGGAATATAGCGTGGCCATTTACTCGAAGCAATGATCCAACATGAGCAATCGGTACCTGCCGGTGCATCAAGGTACCCGTGCGGTATAAGTCGATCATATTGTATCAGTATACATATATATATAGGTTAATTAATAGCGTTCTGTCTATCCATATATCAAGGACCTATTAGTTACGTCGATAGGAGAGCTTTATGTACCAAAACACATAGAGAAAAGATGTATTAGTCGCGTGATATACCTGGTTGGGAAAATGCGTATTCTCTGTCGTTATTGTAGGAAACTAATTTACCGACCCTATTGCTGGGCTGCGTTCACTCCTTAGTGGAGTTCTATATACATACACTTTATACCCTCGAAAGAGACATTGTTCGCGGTGAGAAACCGCGAGAAACGTAAGTGTATGTGGATTGTGGGATATAGTCTGTGCGCGTACACTACGCCGCAGAAGTTAACTGTGTCAACCGTGTCGACCGCGCGTCAATTTGGCAAATGGAATTATCAATGGTCTAATTTTGAGATAATTTCGAGCAAGGCCTTGAACAATCTCACGGGACCTTTACCGGTTTCTATCGTTCCGTAAACTTGACAGCTTCAAGAAACTTTCTCAATATATACAGTCTGTGTATACGAGATAGAAGACTGAGCAGCAGCAATACGGGACGGCGACTTGTCTGTCTGGTTGTATGGTGGAAAACTATTGAGATAGGAGAAAACTTTTTATAGAGTGGGATACATCGCCAGAGCAGATGTGTGGATGTTCTGTATATTTATATTGATTGACTTTTTCTATAGTGGAGTTGTACGTATATTTTGTAACCTGGACTTTTGGAGCGACCCGTTACACACCCTCATCTCCACCCGTCATCGCCAATGGGATTGGTTTGTTTCTGTCTCTTTTTTTTAAGGTATGTAGTATAGAGGTTGGGTTCCCGGGAGCAGGGAATGGTCCAAACTATCGAACCAGCCACCGAGGCAGGAGGCAAAATTTAGGATAAAAACTCTCGCCGATGAAGTGCTCGATCGCCGTTGCCCGTTTCCGGTTGGCTGGGAACTCTAACCAGCGTTGGTCCGCGTTCCCGACGGAAGGGTGTCAGGACACCAGTTCGCCAGGAGCCACCGTTGAGATATACATGTATAGCAGTACCTACACACCGAAATTTGCATTGTAAAATGCTTTGCTTACGGTATTGTAACGAACGAGGCAGTACAGTGGCCGCTGGGGTGTCATTTTGAGACCTTCTCACAAATCCAGATATCTCTCTTATAGTATCCGGGTTCCCCCTCTATCCGTGTCAGTTAACTGAGATTGAGCAGCGAAAATTTGAAAAAGTGGCTACGAAGAACATCAGTTCGGTACGAAAAAACCGTAGCTGATGTCCGCGAAAGTTTTGGATTTTCAGTACGTCGTGGATAAACTGATCATATTTACTGACGATGTCGGCAGAGCGAACTTACCTCTGAATCTATATTTCATAAGATCAAATTTAGCCTTTCTTTAGTGAGTGATATTTATTTTATAAAAATTGGAAAAATTAAACTCACCCCTGTGATATTTTATCGGTTGCATTTTCGTGGTAGCTTTCTGACGCAGCAGGTACGATGAGGGTAGTTTCTGAAAATGATAAGAGGTGCCTGTGTAAAGCTTGTCGATTGTACAAAGCTGACCAGGCAAGCTTATCCGGGAATGACAGAGAAAAGAAAAAAGAGAAAAAAAGGAAAACTACAAGAGAAATGCCGAGTCGAGGAAAAGAGGGTTAGAAAGATAACAAAAATGAAGAGCAAATTAAAAAAAAAGAAAAATTGGGTAAAAATGCATAGTTTTCTCACCTCTCACGTGCGATACGTGATCCGGTCTCGCGGAGGCATCGTGACTGCGACATGTTCTCGATTGTTCCAATTGTGGACAATGTTTTCCGCCATTTTGATCCGCCCTGTAAATTCGCCGGGATCTGCTCTGAATTCCAGTGCCGCATGTTCCTTCACATCGGGACCATGGACCCCATTCGCTGACTGAACAATCCGTCACTGTGCATAGAGAAAAGAAAGAGCAGAATAAAATAAAAAACAATCATTACCTACGGAGTGACCCAGTAAAAGTTACTTAAAAAATTCGCGTCACGTTCCATTAAAAAAAGAAATACACGAATCTCAAGAACAAAGGATTTCTTAAACAAAAACAATTCATCCGTGTACCAACCCCTATACTGATAACGCTCTGCTTTTATACAGGGTGTACAAAGATATGTGAGAATTTATCACAGTTTACAATTTTCTTCAAAATTTTTCTTATCTACAATCAATTCTAAAATTCTCCAGTTCCTTGTCTGTGCTATCCTTTACTATAATGTTACTAACATAAGTAACTTAATCCTAGAAAATATATCCGTATACCTTGTATACGTTGAAAGAAATGTCTGTATATTCGGTACCGCCTGCATCTGGCATTTCTCCAGAAGAACTCTTTTAATTGTAAGCTTTGTTACAGTCTTTGTTCCTTGACAAAAACAACGACTGACTTAAACGTATCTTCGAAGCTTTTATTGCACGATCTTGCTTCACTTCGTGCCTCTTTTTCTGCGTTACCATGTATATATAGATAATGCTTCGTACATATTGTTTCATATATCACAATGGATTCTAAAGGGAAATATATAGACCATGTATTCAATCGAATGGCGTGCCATAGCAAGAACAATCGTTCATACCGTGCAATATACATAGAATGTAGCCTATCAACTCTATGCTACACATATATGTATGTAGTGTTTATCAGTTGGGTTAGTTCGTTAGAGTATACAACCATACAAAACTAGTAGAAACTAATGGCTTTGTTAAAACTATCGACGTTGGGTATACGAGGGATGCCAGTTCCTTGACTAGTGTCACTTCGAACAAACTTTCCAGTAGTTTCTAGAATGTTCTTGAAACAGAATAACCATCAGGATCCGCCTTCTTGTTTGACTTGGGGATACACGGCAAAATCCTTAGGGACTTTGAATTTCTCCCTCAGACGAGATCTTCCTATATCATGTCGCATTTGGTTCATGTGACGAATGATGTTCGGCAGACGGGATCGATACGTGAAAATCGCTAGTCCATTTCTTTTGCTGCTTCAATTTGTCTTTCCACCGTTCTTCTTGCAGGCCTTTATTCGCTTTGGTTACTTTTCTCGTGTGTCTTATATCCCCTTTTAATACGAAAACAAAAAGTACCTAGCGGACTTCCGTCTGGACGAGAAAAATGCCCAGAATTACATTTTCCAAGTGATGAATGTCTTCTTGGTAAAGTTACGTATATACTTTTATTTTTTGTGCATGTAGTAGTACGATGGAAAAACTGGCTTCAATATTTTTTTTTATTTCGCTTCTTTAATTATTCGTTTCAATGTGTAAGAAAAATAATGTTCATGAATGCTTTTCCATTTTCGTGAAATCCTCTCTGACGTCAATGCTTCATAACAACTAGTCTGAACCTCCAACCATTTCTTGTCGCGAAACATCCGATTTCCGGTAGAAATCATTCGCTCGATACGAATTTTCCATCGGCCTGGAAAAGTGGCCGACTTGCTTTTCCGTTTCAAAGCGTCGGACGGGAAGTGGTTAGTTTGCGGTTCTCTGAACATGCAAAACCGAGTGCACTTTTATGACGAAAAGAATTTGCGTGTAAAGTCGAAATTTCACGTGCATACGTAAATATTAAAGTGTGAGAGTCAAGTGCAATTTCGGGTGTGCACTCCAATTGGACTAGGTAAATGTAAAACGTGAGAGTGAAAGTGTTTGAAACGACTAAGGGAAAGGAAAAAGAGAAACAATAAGCCAAAAAATTATACCAAATTGTTACTCTGGTAACTTCAAAGGCATCTTTGCGGAAGACATGTAAGTTGATATCAGGTTTACCTACGGAAATAAATGCCAGAGTAGCTCTAGAAACACGCCACTCTCTCGTTTCCGGACACCATACTGTATCTGAGAGGATGTTAAGGTACGTGGTAAGGGTGCCTATCCGTTTCCGTCAGGGACACGAAGCTATTCCGAGTGGCACGTTTCCGGTCCATTTGCAAGAACCATCATTTCCTACCAAAGCTGACTACTCGGACTTAATGCACTTGCGTATATAAGAATACCTTTGCATGTTCCTCAAGGCTCGTATATTTCCGGTCATGTAGACTCTGATTTATCGTAAGACATTCCAAGAGGGACACCAAGACGCCCAGTGATTTTTTCGTACAGAATACAGGAAATATGATTTTCACAAAAAAAAAAAGAATAGTATGCGAAATTTTGTGTCAAATTTTTAACTTTTTTATATAGTACCTAAACCTCACTTTCTCGTAATGTCATTGTCAATTCAAAAAATCTACGTCGAGAATAAAGAAATATTAATATTTTTCATCGAGCGAACGGAAACGAGAATGACGCAAGCTTAAGGTCCTTAGAACTCCGCAAACTAAAAGTGAAATTCTGTTAGACGGTTCTTTGACAAATTTCATGCTTACCACCACAAGCCACCTTAAAGTCGTCGCAACAATCGCCCAGTTTTAGACACGCATGATCGCAGTAGCACGGCTTGTCCTGTGGACCCTCAATGATAGCATTAGGAGATGCTTTTTGTATAACGCAAGCAGAATCGCGACCCTGACAGCACATTTTTGCGAGTTTACAACTTCCGGCGCGAGTGGAGACCACGATAGTCGCGATTAGTATTATAACAGCGATTAATTTCATTGTGGTCGATCGCCGTTGTCTTTGTACGACACCGTTTTTCTACAATTTCTTTATTAACGAGCAACCCACGATCATTTCACACTGGCAATGATGTGCACGATCGTCACTCAAGCTGTCAGTAATTATTGACGTCACTATCATTATTCACTTTCACTATTAGTAATGCAACTGACAACATTTAGTTTCGTCATCACTTTGTCGTACCTTCATATTTTATTTACCAGTTCATGTCCTCTAGAAAAGTTCAAACGAACCTGAATCGTATTTCGTGCCGAGTTTCTCACAAGCGAATAGTCCTGCCGATTCAAAATTTCCTAGTAGTAAGTAACACAACAAACTATAACGGACGTTTGACTCGCCGTCGAATGGAAAGTTTCTTTTATCCCCGTACGCAATTGGTCGTTAAATTTTTCATCGGATGATTTCATGAGTGATAGAAACTATATTAGTGTCAGGATACACATTAAGCAGGTTAGAAATATCGTTGAACTTCACCATATGCCACAGCAGGTACGCTTCTTAATCTTTATTATTCGTCTTCCACTCCGAAAACTTTAATCGAATTTTTATTACTGTCTTTGCCATACATCTCGCGACGATCCGCACGTTTGGGCGGCTGTGAACGTACTAAAGTGATCGTGTTTGCCGCCTGTAACACAGCAGTAAAACATAGCTCGGCGCATGTCCCAAAATTCACTACGAGTAATTCTCCTTTAAGTATTTATATATATATACACTTATCCCAGCTTATAGGTGGACGATGCGTAGTCATTCTCGATAACGGTCAAATAGCCATTATTAAACTCCTATGTCTATGTTATATCTACCATATGAAGCTTAGTGGTGATTCTCGCGCGATTCTACAAACCAATATACAATAAAGGGTTTAGTAATTTTTTATAGATCAGAATGCATAAAAGTGCTCAATATTCTTTACAATTTATAAATTTTCTCTTTAATTTAGGCCGGGAATATTTATATCCAGGCATCAATAAATCAGGCGGTCAATGTAACTGAAAAATTCACCGTGCTCAATGGGGCTGTTCACCCTCTTTTTCAACGCGAGGGACATTAAAATTGTCTGTATATAGTCTGCTGTCACAACATGACCGAAGTGTGTATTCGAGCTGTAGCGAGCCGTGCTTGTGACACAGTCGTCACTTCGACGATTATTAATTGCAGTTACTGAATGTCAAATGGCACAGGATCGACGGCTCTTTATTCGAGGATTTAACGCCTCGATATGGAACCAAGCAGGCTACAGACTGGTCGATAAAATAATGTCGATTGCTCTCACTGAGGCGTCTCGCACAAAAGAGAAAAAGGCCCAGACTGTGAGTGCGGGAGAAAGAGAGATAAAACGAGAGGCGTAAAATGGAACGAGGGAAGTTAATTTAAACAGAAGAGAGGGTGCCCCGTTGTTTCGCGAATGGCGTCCCGCAGGATTCCAACCTCGTAAACGTAAAACGAATTTCTCCGTAGATGATCAATGCACTAACTTTCTCCCGAAATTGTATTTGGCATTGGGGGAGGAACCTGTTTCCGCTTTTCGATAATGTCTCGGCGGTGTCACTAGGGATGAGATCACGGAGATTGATGATAATAGGTTCAGTCAAATACGGCACTACCGGAAAATGGAGTAAAATCTACTTTTTAAAGATTTCATGCAGTTTGAGAGACAATCGTTACTCTGTAAAATAGTATCGATATACCCAAGAAGGTGGAAAAAAGTGGGGCAAAGAGGGCTGCTGCAGACTAAGCCAGACGTGTTTCAAAGAATCTTGAGAAACTAAAACTTTAGGTCATTTATATAAAAGAAATCAAAAAACAAAAAAGGAATGAATTTTTATGTTTGAATTATTATTGCGGTTCGGGATAGCGCGAACGCAGTCCCGACTACCAAAAATTATACGCCCGAGATATCCACATTAGGGATATTCGCAAGGTTCAGCTCGACCGTAGTGCAATGGAAGAGCCTCATCCTGGAGGAACCGCCTTGTTGATCACGGTAACCTCTGCGCCAGGTAAGTATGCTTTGTCACCGATCGCAACCCTATTTAAAGATTATGGAGTAGAACTTTACCTTCGAGAAATTTACCCTCGGCGCGCCCTAGCTTCAGATTGTCGAACTACTGCCACTGAAATTGAAATTCTACCCCAGTTTAACGGTAAAACTGGTTCTAGAGTGAATAACATTGGATAAGATCAGAATGATTGATAATCTTTTTGGAGATGGGTCAATTTTCTTACTAATTTTTCGTAATGTAGAGGAAATTAATATATGTAAAATATGTTAACATATTAATGGTCTTAACGCGGTTTTGCTGTCGCTATTAGCGTTTTCCTCACGTGACACGACTCGACCCATAAAACGACGCTGCAGTGACGGTTGGACGGTAGAAATGACGACGGCTTAATATTAATTAGATATTTATTTAGTAGTTTGATATTTTTGTACTATTTATTGTTGCTAACTATTTTCAGTTCTATTCTCCTTGGAAGTTATAAAGTATCAATCGCGTCCAACATCAATAATTTTCTTTTGATATTTATAAAAGATAAATCCTCTTGATTACAACATGGAAGAACTATCATATTATGTGATATAGATATACCAGTCAATAAATGATATTGAAATTAGTTAGACTGGATAGTGTTCATTAAATATTGGCCATTACATCAAACATGTATCCGAATGAATTGAATATAATTTGAGGATCCCGTATATGATAGTTTTTCACTACAGGCAAATGAATTCATGTTCAATTCATGAATCAAGCTGAATTTTGATTTCAAATAAACCGAAATGAAAAAATATTATCCTAGGGGAGTGCAGTAGTTGGGGACAGATAAAGTAGATTCTAAATTATGTTAACTACACAAAAGCAAACATTTTTGGGTAAAATTTTTGAACATCATAGAACATAACACCATTGGTCATAAAAAAAACTATGAAACAAACTTTAGAGAAAAAATCGAGATATATAACATTTGCTATAAACTAATTTATGTTTCAATTTTTTTATCCGGGATAGCGCGAACGCAGTCCCGACTACCAAAAATTATACGCCCGAGATATCCACATTAGGGATATTCGCAAGGGTCAGCTCGACCGTGGTGCAATGGAAGAGCCTCGCCCTGGAGGAACCGCCTTCTTGATCACGGTAACCTCTGCGCCAGGTAAGTATGCTTTGGGCCGTGTTGGTTGCCTTCTTCAACTCTGAATGCTACACTTTGACTGCGAGATACAAACGCTCTTCGCGCCATCTGTTGACGCGCTGACGAGTTAATTATACCGACACGCTGTATGACCTCAACCGCATGTCACTTTGCACACATGCCTACTGCGCTTACTCTCACATCTGAAAAATGAGATCCAATATGCATAATAAAATAACAGCTATATCTCGATTTAACATATCTTAATGCAGTCAAATAAATAATTCAATACAGTACATTATCTATAAAGTTATTTTAGGGGAAAAATCCTGATCAAACTTCTATTCTATACTCCATTTATATATGAGTTTCCCCATATACGAATGTTAAGTAAAATCGACACATTTTGCTTTGTATTTATTCTAAACATTTTTAAAATATCGAGGCACAGGTTTGCCTTGAGGAACATGCAGTCCCAGTTGCAAAATGAATGACATTGTCTTCGAACGCTTCTTCTCTTGCAAGTATTCCTGTGCCACCTACATTCGAGATTTGCTATTCCTTATAAATTTTAGCTTGATCGCTTAGTCACTCAATCACAATATTTTCCCCAAAATTCTGCGTACACGTACGTCAGACATATACGCGCAATACAATATTTCTTTTCAGGCATAAGGCCCCGTATGGAACTTGCAGATGTATTATTTTCACTGACTGCACAAGGACAATTCATAATAACGTTCTATGCGAATGCGATCACGTCCAAAAACTAAAAATGTAACAATATAATTGTTAAACAAAACTTTACCTACTATAATGGGGTCTTATAATTATTTATGTTTGAAATTTATGTTATGTCCGGGATAGCGCGAACGCAGTCCCGACTACCAAAAATTTTACGCCCGAGATATCCACATTAGGGATATTCGCAAGGGTCAGCTCGACCGTGGTGCAATGGAAGAGCCTCGCCCTGGAGGAACCGCCTTCTTGATCACGGTAACCTCTGCGCCAGGTAAGTATGCTTTAGGTCGTGTTCGTTGCCTTCTTCAACTCTGAGTGCTTCACT
This sequence comes from Trachelus troglodyta, assembly GCA_030142635.1. Taxonomy (NCBI): domain Eukaryota; kingdom Metazoa; phylum Arthropoda; class Insecta; order Hymenoptera; family Cephidae; genus Trachelus; species Trachelus troglodyta. The sequence continues at coordinate 1,658,430 of JARQTJ010000479.1, forward strand.
TTGACAGCGAGATACAAACGCTCTTCGCGCCATCTGTTGACGCACTGACAAGTTAATTATACCAACGTGCCATATGACCTCAACCGCATGTCACTTCACACACATGCCTACTGCGGTTACTCTCTCATCTGAATAATGAGAGCCAATGTGCATAATAAAATAACAGCTATATCTCGATTTAACATATCTTAATGCAGCCAAATAAATAATTTAATACAGTACATTATCTATGAAGTTATTTTAGGGGAAAACTCTTGATCAAACTTCTATTCTATACTCCATTTATATACGAGTTTCCCCATGCACGAATGTTGAGTAAAATCAACACATTTTGCTTTGTATTTATTCTAAACATTTTTAAAATATCGAGGCACAGGTTTGCCTTGAGGAAATGCAGTCCCAGTTGCAAAATGAATGACATTGTCTTCGAACGCTTCTTCTCTTGCAAGTATTCCTGTGCCATCTACAATCGAGATTTGCTATTCCTTATAAATTTTAGCTTGATCGCTTAGTCACTCAATCACAATATTTTCCCCAAAATTTTGCGTACACGTCAGACATATACGCGCAATACAATATTTCTTTTCAGGCATAAGCCCCGTATGGAACTTGCAGATGTATTATTTTCACTGACTGCACAAGGACAATTCATAATAATGTTCTATGCGAATGCGATCACGTCCAAAAACTAAAAATGTAACAATATAATTGTTAAACAAAACTTTACCCACTACAATGGGGTCTTATAATTATTTATGTTTGAAATTTATGTTATGTCCGGGATAGCGCGAACGCAGTCCCGACTACCAAAAATTTTACGCCCGAGATATCCACATTAGGGATATTCGCAAGGGTCAGCTCGACCGTGGTGCAATGGAAGAGCCTCGCCCTGGAGGAACCGCCTTCTTGATCACGGTAACCTCTGCGCCAGGTAAGTATGCTTAGCTTACTCACTCGTAGATACTTAAAACATCTGGGGGAATGTTTTCATTCGAGAACCAAGTACTACCTACGTCATCTGCTCTTTGCCACCGTAACTAAGTAATATTCGTGCGTTGCTCTATACCTACTATATTTAACTCAGTTTACATTATGTCCCATTCTATGTACAGAGGTTCCGACTTAATTATATTTGGAACGTATATACATAGTTATGTTATATTCTATCCCATATAAGACTTTATCTTTGCCACACGTATGCGCAAGAATAGCACGGCACGCGTGATACCTAATATTAATATACCTAAATGAACTGTGCTATCATCCTAACCATCCTCGGTCACGGGACCTTCCGACCTCCTCATAATAAAGAGATAGAGCATTATCTTATCTGCCAGATCAAGAGAGGAAAACAGGCCTAAACAAGGTGAACTCTTTCTATTTTTGTATTATAGAATATTATTGCTCACTCAGGTGGGTTTATAACGAGCTCCATATACACATATGTATATCCAAGGATATACCCATTCTATATATTCTAGTTCTACATAAGTATATCGATCAAATGTCAAACCACATAAAGTATACACTTTTTCATGTATTGTTTCTTTTATAGATTCGTTCACAAACGTTGTACAGAATGCATCATTTGTTATCCTTAATTTGTGTATACCCCAACACGTATATCAGTGTTTAAAAACGGATAACCATACTATATCCCACCCTTCGGTGCGGTAGGAAGCTATATACATAAATGGTCGGATAACTCCAACTTGTCTCCAGGAAAATAAATAAATTCCTCACACCCTCAAGAGCCAGACGTGAATTTATTTTGCGGTTTTCTTCGAAGATTAATTGTTTTTCACTCTTCGTACACACCCATCCACGCTCAACCGTTTTACGCCAAGCATGCCCCCCCCCCCCCCCGCCACGTGTAAAGTAGCGGCTGATAGCCGTCCGCGAAAAAGACCATTAGCACTTCCTGAGGGATCGTCGTGTCGCCCTTTGTCCTAGTGGATTTCTCACGTTTACTGATCCGCTGACAGACATGCCCGTAGCCCAGGGCTATTCTCTATACCTCAACCCCTTCACGTCACCACCCTAATACATTTTGACACGCGGAGTCCGTCAAGAAACTACTCCCGTTTCACTCGTCTAATTTAAGTTTGGGATTTTCAAGTTCCGTTGATCGTTAAATTTCAAACTCATTAAATTGCGATGGCAGCGCCACTGTAGACCCTAGCGATAAAATTTGGAAAGCGAGTTGAATTATTTCTTATTCGATACGTGCACATGACTACGTATACAGGGTGTTCGTTATGAAACGCACTGTAGTAACACCGTTGCATTCCTTGTCAAATTCTAAGGAATACGTGTAT
>JARQTJ010000479.1:1660847-1720172 GCA_030142635.1 Trachelus troglodyta
AAATTTTGATATATGAAATAAAAAATGAAAATTTACGTATTCCTTAGAATTTGACAAGGAATGCAACGGTGTTACTATAGTGCGTTTCATAACGAACACCCTGTATATACGAATAGGCTGGTGCAGCTCTCATGTATGGAATAAGTATCGAAGGCACTGCCAGAGAAGTAAAACTAAGGGATGATAGATATTGGTGGGTATGGAATACTGAAATCGAAGACTTTCCTTCCCTGTGAGTACGTTGGTGCCTCTGCAACCTACAATCGTATATATTCTGGTAAATCCTCACTACCGAAAGTCATGAATAATACATTTCGAATTCGAATGTTGACTTTTACTAGTAAATGCAATTTCATAAGGGTACCACCCAACTCAAGGATGGTATACGAGATGTCTTTCCCAATTTCTTTTTTACAGTCTCCCATCAACAATTTGCTACGGTATCATCGTTTCAGCTGGTGGATAATTTTTTTATTTTTATTTCCACGTCCGCTCAACCGCATCGCCAATGCGGACTTGTCGTTTCGACTTACAAGGAACATCACTTTAGCGTCCCTCTCCGATTTTGATGAAACTCAACTATGTTGTAGCGCATGAAAATCTAAGAGACACGTGTTTTTTTTTATCGGCGGAAAAACGGTTTTAGGGGGTGAAATCAACCCCCAAAGTTGGGCATGTCGAGGGGTGGTAATGGGGTGGTGATTTCAATGAAACAAAAACTAAAATGTTTCTCATCGCGAGTAATGTAAAATCCCCCTAAACATTAAAAAAAATTGTCTCTTAAGGAGGTGAACCACCTCTTGATTATTACTTTTTTCACCCCATTTAAAAAACTGACGATTGGAATTTAATGAAACACGTACCATTTGAAAGAGGAAGTAAAATTAAAGTTTACATGTTTTTTCTTTTTTGCGAGCAGTCACGTTTAAGGGGGTAAACCACCCCCTACGTACCGATGCATGAATTCCCATATGGAACTACTTCTCGCGCAATTTAAAAGTGTAAATTAGTTAAAAATATCCTCCTTACTGACAATCGATAAATAATAAGTGAAAATTAACGAAGTTCCCCTGCCTCTGGCCCTTCTCTTGGCTCCCCACACGTTCCCTTTCCACGACGCGTAGCTCGGCGTCGCTATCGTTTCCCGCTCGCCGAACGGCTCTCTTCTTACGGACAGGGGATAAAGATAAAAATATCGCATCACATTGGTAAATAAAAGACTACATATTTTAACATTCCGCCCATCATTAGTCAGTGTAAACCAAGTTATTTTAAAAATGAATTTATAATTCTTTTTTTTGATTAATTTTTTTAATGCAAGTTCTATTTTGTTTTCTGATTGCTTAAGCATTTGTACATGAATATTCTTATTAACTATACATTGCTGTTATGATTTATAGCTATCATGGTTCAAAATTCGTACAGAAATGAAAATCATCGAAAAAATGCTGCAGACATAAAGATTTTTTGCACCATGCACATCTTATAATAGCAACTTTATTACACCCGGGTATTTCACAGTGTGCTTGAGAAGATTAACCGAAACCAAAATCTACAGGATTTTCAAATTCTTTTGGTTTTTTGGTTATGTAATTGCTTTTGAACCATGCATATTTGAAAAGATTCGTATACCTCGGAGATGACAGTTGATTATCTGTAAGAGATTGTAGTAGTCCCATATGGAAGTCCATGCATCGGTATGCAGGGGGTAGTTTACCCCCTTAATTAGGGGTAATACGTTAATATTCACTTATTGTTTATCGATTGTCACTAACGAGAATATTTTTAATTAATTTACACTTTTAAATTACGCGAGAAGTAATCCCATATGGGAATTCATGCATCGGTACGTAGGGGGTGGTTTACCCCCTTAAACGTGACTTCTCGCAAAAAAGCAAAAACATGTAAACTTTAATTTTCCTTCCTCTTTCAAATGGTATGTGTTTCATTAAATTCGAATGGTAAGTTTTTTAAGTAGTGTGAAAAAAGTAGTAATCAAGGGGTGGTTCACCCCCTTACGAGACAATTTTTTTTTAATTTCTAGGGGCATTTTACATTAATCGCGATGAGAAACATTTTAGTTTTTGATTCATTGAAATCGGTCAACTCCTTCTAGGTGAAACTACATTACCACCCCTCGACATGCCCAACTTTGGGTGATGATTTCACCCCCTAAAACCGTTTTTCCGCCGATAAAAAAAAAACACGTGTCTCTTAGATTTTCATGCGCTACAACATAGTTGAGTTTCATAAAAATCGGAGGGGGACACTAAAGTGATGTTCCTTGTTCGTACCTAAGTATACCTATCCACGAATTCACTTCGACCGCTGAATTAAAGCCCCCTCTCAAATGGAAAAGGGCACTGTTACCTTAGGGAGTCAAATTGCCCTCGGATAATGACATTACCAAAACTATTTTTTCCTTCTGAAATATACGTCGTTGGGAATTCAAGGTGAATATTTTTTTCTGAAATCCTCGTTTGACTAAACAAGTTTTCAGTTATATGTATATCAGCCGATCATACGTCCTTCTCTGTCATATTTTAAAATTAGAATACGCTTATTCGAGTGTATACAGGTATAACTATATACACGTATATGGGTACTTATATCGTGCTGTGCTACCTTGATAATTTATTCATGCACGATTAGTCGTAAATAAACGAAGTAATTTTTTTTCTTCGCGTTCCCATTTTAGCCTAGTATTCTTACTTCCGGTTAACTCGCTTCCAAGTTCTTTGTTTCTTTTTTCTATCCTCAGCTTCTTCTTAAGACTCGGCGATGCTTCGCAAAGAAAGTTGTTAAGATGGCGTGCCACGCGGCTGTGTATATACCTTTAGGAATCCTCAACGTATGGTCGGCATTAAACTGGAAAATCTATAGGGTGCAGCATTCATGAATACTTAAGAAGCTAAAAAAGTTATACGTTACAATGGCGTAGCTTGAACGTTGAAGTTTGATATTGCGAAACTTTCGAGTTTCTTCGTGCCTCGTGCTTGCGGCACTCGAGAAGCGCAGGGTTCAACAGTCTTTTCGAATATCGTCTGACCGGGAGTAACCACAATGAAGAAAAAAATGCCGAAGGAATTAAAAGAAGAGAAACAAATTCTGACTAGTCGCATAAATCAGCTTTTAGGGACGAAAATGTACGAAAATCAAACTCTTGAGGATATACTGGGTTTAAATACTATTAAAGTATGTACTGTACTATAAAATAAAAGCACAGGGTGGTTAAGAGTAATCGAAATTCTTGGTGAGAGAAAATTATATTGTCTGGCATTCTAATAAAACTCCTTAGACAGAAGTACCAACGGGATAAAAAAAAATTCAGTCGTATTTACCTTGAGAGAGAACATTTTTATTTTCATCTTTCACAAAAATATGAGTCTCAAAAATTCCCTTTACGAAGTCTCAGGCAGACTTTGGCGCAAGTCTATAAAAGCTTCGAATTCTTTTTGACAAGCGTCATAAAGCTAATTGAATCGATTAATCAGATGTTTATTCTATTCTCTGATTCGATAATTACCGGGTGTCCGGGTTTTATTGGAAAGCTTTCAAACGAGTAATGTCATTGAAAGAAAATGTCAAATAAACAATCGAGGGAAGGTATACATTAGTCCACTGCAGTTGAAATGCTGTAATTGCAATGAAAAGCCCGTTTATCGGATTGGCAAAAAAAGGGCACTTCCGTGCAACAAGTATTCTGTTATACAGGCTTGTCAATACATTCGGAGCCATTTAATTAACGGTCGTCGATTGTTTGTGGAAAATCGAATTAAATGCAAGCAATATACCGGACGGAAGAGCATACAGGTGCGTTCAGGAAAATGCATTGATCCACATGCATGAAACTGTACAATTTGATGGAGAGTACGGCGTCATGAAAAATTATACGTGTCATTGGAAAAGCCTGTATCAATCCACCACCATGTTGCTCTCATGAATCAAATTGATATCCATATTGTCTCCATCCCTAAATTTTTAGAAAAATAATGGGAAATATTATTTTAATTTCATGTATACGTTCATCATTAAACTGGAATGAACATATGAACATATTTGTACGTATTGTATAATGGTAGCTATTTTGTTTTTGGTCAAATAGCAATTGATAGGTGGAAATCGAATTTTTTCGTGGTTTGACGAAACCGCGAAATCGGTGGCAGATTAGAGAAATTCTAATCAGTGAGATTTTTGCAAAATTAACATGATATTGTGTCCGATTAATCAAGGGCGGCCTGATGACGTCATCGTGATATTCCGTCAATTTAGTCATTTGATCTAGGGACCGTATATACATATAGGTGCTACGTTATTTGTACTGCTAGTGTGAATGTAGCTTAGAATTAATAAGGGGCTCGAATTTTGAAAGAAAAAGCGTTAAGGTAGACAATTTTAGGCAATTTCAGAAATTTTGGGTCCGTTTCGGTTAGTAACGTTAAAGGCGATACATGGTTGATTGTTCATGTGGTTAACGTTACCGCTCTGTATAATATCATGCGCTGTTGGGTTGGTACATTTAATTCTTGAATATCCCCTTTACGAGCACAGAAGAAAACGGGCGCGAGGAATTCACGAACGAATTCCATGCGAATTCGCATTCGCGTGGAATATCATCTGGATCATTTACCTAATTGCCAGAAATTCCTCGTGACTCCTTAGTTCCTAGCGTTTACACTTATTACATGGATTTAATTAATGTCGATGCTTATCCAAAGGATTCGCTAGGAGGGTGGAGGATGAGAATGTTGAAGATAACGCAAAGGGGATGCTACCCTTAAAAATGTGAATTGACATAAAAAATTCAACTATTCCGACGTTTTTTCCAATATATGAGTTAGAATTAAATCACTTCGTTTTTGCAATTAGGTATTTTTTGAAATTAGGGATATTTTTTTTTATTTCAACTTTTGCGTGTCTCATTCAATATCTAGTTGTTGAATAAGTTCCCGGGGGACGAGCGAGGTCGAGATGCATCAGGAGGTTCTACAATGATTCTTGGGTAGTTCAGGACTCTAATAAAGTTCTAGTGAAGTCAGACGTCGTAAAGCGTCATGACGGCAATCGTCGCGCAGAGCGTGAGAAATTGAAAGAGACGTAGTAGGGAATTAAATGAGGGGAAAAATAGTTAAAAAAAAAAGAAAGAAACGGTATGTAAATTAAGACCGTGATAGGCAGACTAACGTCCATTCTTTATGAATATTCCAAACTCTTATCGAAGTTAATTTTAATCCTTCGAGAGCGTCTGATTTCATTTAAGGGAAAACCATCCCCCTTGTACTTGAGGATTGAATTTATGATAGTCGAGCAGATAGGTGTCGGGGAACGAGGAATAAGGTAATTAATGACTCTTAAAAGTGATAAGGTTAAACTAACGTACATAGTACATGACCCACTCGAGGTATCTTTTTTGTGAATAAAAATCGAACATTTTCATGAAAAAGTTAATTGGGCAATAAAATACTTTATGGATACGTAAGAAAGATACAAAAATGAACAATTGTTGAAAGGAATATTGTTAAATTTCGAACCCCTTACGTGTTTTGTGGAAGTTGGAAAATTAAAATAATACAAATTTTATACAGATTTGACCGCGTAAAAAGAAATTTCCGATATTACCTGTCGCGGAGCACGTAAAATTTAACTACGATAATTTTAAATAAACGCTAATCAAACGATATATTTAAAAAAAAATTGTCTGGCTAAATTCAAACAGCTTTGATTTCCTTCAATTCAATTCATCAAATTACTCACGAAACAAGATGCCAAATTTATTGGACGTTTGAAGTGTTTCAAAGAACCTGGCAAAGAAAACAGGTAAAGAAATATTGGCTGATTTAGCAAAGGGTCTTCAAGACTTTGAGAATTGTTGATTAATCCCCACGCTCGTAAATTACAGATCGTTTCGTGTACTCGATCGCTAAAATTAGGGATTGATTTTCAGTGGCTGACGCACTAGGTCACACTAGATCAATGGGTGCCCATGGGACAAGAAGATAAGGAGAAGTGTTTAATAAAAACAAAAGAGAGAGAGAAGCAAAGAATAGATATAGAAAATGAAAAGTTTTTTCCACACAGAAAAACTACACTGACTTCAAATTATCTGGAATACTTCGAGGCGCGATGCAAATTTCAAAACATCTCCTAGACATTAAAAAATTTTTAGCAACATTTTCCAATTTTGAATTTCACTTTGTACACGCGAAATATACATATGACAACAAATTGTCCAGCTAGAAATTAATATTTTTTACTGTCCAGAGCCATCTGCAGCTGCAGCTGAAACTGCATCACTCGAAGCTATAAATCCAACCACAGTACCGTGTTGCAAGTCCATTTCACATACATTGTATTTCCACTTGGAGAGACTGCCTGAAGCCCTCAGCTTTCGAAATAAACTAGACAGCCTACACTCACGGCAAAAACACGTTAGAACACCATCGAATGATAGACTAAAGAAAAGAGAGAAAAACATTCCTACGTATTACAGTGGCACTTCCTTGAACGGTGCGATACCAGGAAAATCCAGCTAAACCCATTGGACTGCCTTTATTAGCCTATTCTCAGGTAATCGCAGCCTTTATTGCGAGACCCGGTCGTCCAAGAGCCGTTAGGCTGTTTGGTCTTCGATGGTCAAATGCGGCCTAATAAGTATTTTAGATCTCGCATCGTATTTGATCAAAAAGCGTTATCACCCTATAGAAAAGAAATACCCACTACTCACATAGAGATTATGATACTGTATTCCATTTGCATAAATTACAAGATTTCCGATATGTATAATCGAAACCTGCAGTAGTCCATCCATCAATTCTAATTAATTATCAATTCTACTGTAATGCTGCAGCAATATGTAGACCCAAACTGGTAATTAAGATTTTTATTACACGCAGCAGACAGTACGGCTATTATAAATCTCGTGTAACCAGTAAATTTAATCTTTCCAGTTTTCAACATAAGGCTAATCTAATTTGTAAACACGCGAGTTTCTCCAAGATTCTAGTTAACGGAGATTCCGCTGTGTGGCGCAGAGTGAGTTGTTCTATGCCTCCTGAATATTCAGGATTTACGACACATGCCCGACAATGCTTTAACGGAAAACAGTTCTGAGCCGAATCCAATTCCGCGTTTCGCGTCGCCTGCATATTCAGGGAACGTTCGCGGTTCCGTTCCTACTGTTCCCAAGCGATATTTCGAGACGCGTTCGATTCTTGTACTACGCACTTTTGTTCTTTCTAAAAAAGTCGAAATAACCAAGTCACGGGGTAGCGTAAAAAATTAATTTCTACAAATTTCATAACTCTAGTGATCAATTGTACACACCGTTAGTAGACTGTTGTTAATGTTGAATTTGCGGAACGTATATACGGGTATGGAAATGGGTCGCGAATAATACTAATTACAATAACAATTGAGCATCGAATTAAATGGAAATGACGAGGTTGGTCCTCCAACTGTAAAGTGAACGTTAAGCGCACTAAAGGCTGAGCTGATGATATATCATGCTACGTTTTGGTTTAATGATACATCATGATTTATCTAATTTTTAAAATAATACAATCAATGATAGCTTAGCTTGCCTGCAGGGATATATGACGAGGACTGATGATAAAATCAATAACGAAAGCTATTCCGTTACTTTTGCAGATAAAGGACATCCTCGTAATTCGTAAAGTATTTGTCGGAACTATCAACCACATACACCGGAAGTGAATCGTAAACTAAACCAATATTCCTTTTTCGAATGATGATACGCATCTATATGCTGGCTTTGGGCTTTCAATAAGAAAACTGTGTTATTATACCAGAGAATGAAAACGCTATCTAGATATACGCGCGTCTAGATTACGAATGTTATAGGAATAATTGGCATAGGGAATTTCGCATTTGGTGATTAATTTTTAAATCAATAGATTAACGTAAAGGGATGGAGTATTCAGTAGAGAAATCCAAACCGGTTGGAAATAACGGTTAGCGCCGGTTTGAATAATCCGGTAGCTAATGAAATTTTACGGTTGCGGGTTATACTGAGGATTATTGGTTATTGTCAACATCGTCGTCCATTAACCTCAAAACTGCAGAACATTTCATCATGGGGTCGTTACATGGCGTGACCATCTGTATCTACATAGTTATACAAGGCTGTGGACATGTCTACAACTGAGATGTTTTGGGTCTCATTAGAGGGTTGGTACGGTGTGAAAGCAGCCTAACGTTAAGGATAATTACCCAAAGATAGAAAATCCTCCCGTTAGTGATATCATTGGGGTAGAAGTGTTCGTAAACACGTTCGGAAAAAGTCCCTTTGAACATTCCCTCGTTAGAGAGCTCGTCCCACATTCGCGGCCGTTCAACGGAATGTAATGAGATCGAAGGAGGATAATCGATGTTCGATGGATTAAGGGTGTAGAGCACCCCGAGCGATTGCGCTTCGTTCCTATAGAAAAATAAATTCACTTCGGATTAGGATGTCCTGTGGCGTAGAGGGATGGGCGCATTTGGGAGAAACTAAAAAAAAACATATCCAAAGATAAATCCTGTTTGAACCTTTGTTTTTTTTTCAATTTTTTTTTCGATTTTTTTTTTTTTCATCACACGTGATGTTGGTTCAGTTAATTTATTTTTTTGAAACTATCCAATGTAGCGCTGTATTACTCAATCTGGCTGCACGATTTTTTTCTGGGGATGAGAAATTCAGGGTTGTCGATTGATCGTTGCTTATCACGCGAGGCCTTATCACGTAGGATTCCTGGGATATCTACCTATTTCGATGTGTCCATAATAACAATGTGTATAATCAACCGTGTTCCGTCCTTAGGGGATGAAGGAAAAATATTTTTAAAAATGACCACAAATATAAAATATCTTTATGTTTTAAATTGATACAGCTTTTTTTGCATATCTATACGTAAAACCCACCCTTCGTATAGTTAAAGACATTGGCAAGGAGTGGAAATAAGGGTTGGCAAATTTATAAAACGACGAATTTCTGTACTGCTTCTATGTTTCAGGACGATACACATTGATGCAAGCAGACAGTCATTGTTGCATAACCAACCCCCTTCTCCCCCATCAGCCAGTTCTTTATTAAAGAACGCTTGCTTGCACGAAGAGAAAGAAGAAAAAAGAAGCAGTTGATGAAAAAAAAAAAAAGAAAAATAATGGATGAGCCAGAGGGTGTCTTGCCGGTGGGTATAGAAGTTCTTGGTAGGAGCATAGTATTCCAGAGAGTCCAAGGTAGAAGCTAGACTAGGGCACAAAGAGATGCAGATTGAGAGAACGAGTAAGAAGAATAGATAAAGGAATAAAATGCAAGTGGAGAAACTCGTGCATTTCCTAGCTGGGTGATAAATGCATCCCGTTTTACGAATACGATAAAAACATCTGGAAAACTTATTTTCTCGCCTATGCTGCTCTGTCGACTCGCCCCATGCGAATTCGACTATTTACTGCCACTTTCTTTCATTCTAAAACGCCTCGACGGTTTTTGTACTTGCAATATATTTCAGCTGATTTCTACTGATAAATGTCGTATAGCACTATTAATGCATATACCATACAAGAGATCAAGTACAAAGTCTTGTGTTCGGTATAGTCATATAACAATATCGCTGCTAAGTATACAGGGTGGTTCAGTAAGTCTTTGAAGGGTCCTTCAAAGATTCCATAGCTAAGCCAAGTAGATGCGAGAGGGTGATCTTGAGATAGTGGGTATAATAAAAAAAGTTCTCTCGGCAACCCTTAACAATTTTTCACCGTGTCAACAACCTCCTCGTACCTATATACTCTTCCTTTGGTTTGGAGTTCACCAGTGTCGCGACCTTAAAAGAAATTCCACAATTTTTTTTACTTCACTCAACCTGTTAAACACTTTATCGATTCGTCGTTAATCATTCATTTCGATATGTATGATATTCCCTGAGGAGGATTTGTTAATGAATCAGAAATGGCACTGAGTAATTTTGGCTCTAATCCAGTATCCCTTACTTTCGTCCCTTAATATTTGACGAGTCACGTAACGGGTGGCAATATTATAAATGGCGTGAAACCGTAGCACTGAGGTCCAACGTGATAATCGGAGTGTCTTCCCTTCCGCTCGAGAATTGTATTTGTTACAATAGAGAGGGGATGCCCTCAGGGACCCAATAAGGGTAGCTGGGCTATCGCATAACTATTGTAGTATTCCCCAGCGAAGCCAATAATCCCTTACGAGAGCTGGAAAGTACGGCTATCTTAATTTTTACGAGATCCAAGTTCTAGCTCGAAGTTCAACCCTCCTGGAGAAATTCTGGTTTTAAACGTTCGAGCCGTTGAAGCCCGGCAGATTTTAACTGGCTGCACTTAGTCCATTCGATTAAGGTTAAGTCGCAAAATGGAAAGCTGGCAAATTGACGTTACGTTTGGAACCAAGTAGAAAAGTCATTAAAAATTTTTACCTTTAATTTGAAAAACGTTAAATGAAATATTTATGGTGGGTGAGTCATCACTCGTGCCTCGTGACATGTGCACGTCAACAGTTGTGCGTGACTTCTCTTTCACACTCTTATCTTTTTTTTTAATTTCTTTTTTCCACGCGACGAACCCAAATTTCCACTCGAGGATTACTAGCTTTCGCGAACTTTACAGCTGTGCTAGCCAGTTCGCCGACAACCTGGGGAATTCTCGTCGGTTACGCTTGTCCCGATTCGATTAAGGTTAACGAGGGAAAATCGTTGCTCTGACATTCATGTTTTTCGAAAGTTCATATCGGACTATGAAATTAAACCGGACGTAGCATCCCATTATTAAAATTGTACGGGATTTATTATGTTCTGAAAGAGTAAGGAGTCGCCATTATTCTCCGGACAGTTAATATTAGTTTTGGATATATTATTAGATTACTGTAGTGCCAAATCGCAATTTCGATTTCGTCCGACAAAGAATATTTCAAAGGTTTGGTTCGCTACAGCTGTCCTTGTCTTACTCACGGAAAGTTCTATAAGCTTGTCACTCTTGCACCCATGGACAGTATAGGAAACTCCGAAAATTCGAGGCTCAGACCTTCTCCATTCGACTGATCATATCTTGGTGATTTATTTTTTTAGTCCAAACAAATGGTATCGTTCAGACTGTTGGAATTTCTTACATTTTTTTTGTTGAAATTCCTAAATCATTCATACAAGGGACTCCATCCACACCGTGAACATTTTCCAACAGCCGTTGGCTTGAATACCGAATGGTCGGATCGTTATTAAAAAAAAGAAATACTAAAAAACGAAAAGTCCTGCCCCCCCTCCCCCTCCCACCGATTCAAGCTTAAAAGAGAATCCGCCAGAGGGTAGGACTTTAATATCTGCAGTTGATACACCCCTTGCAAATATTTGCACCTAATAATTCACCAGACAGAGAAAGTGGGAGGGAGCGAGTATATGCAAGAAAGAAAAAAGATTTAGCTATAACTATCAACGTATGTAAGTTCCTTTATTTTTCGAAAATGAAAGGCGAAAAGTTCCGGCAAATTATATGGAAAAACGATTTTCACACTTACTCGCATCGCCTTTCGAATCATCCTATCGACATTAGAATTCACCTCGTGCATTGCCCGCATTGCACGAAATAAATAACGAAACTTCAAGCACAACTCCCTCGGTGTACTCGATTTTTCGAAATATTTTTATATTTTCAAAAAATTTCCTCGCAATCTGTAAAAATACGTAACGCGAAAGCTGCTGTCAATAACAGCTATCTCCATTGGTTGACGTACTCTCGAAAATTATTCCTCGTCTAAACATGTATACCTAGAGTCCGAAATACACGTGTCTGGTAATCCCCGTATGCTCTGGTGAACTTTAATTCTAAATAAAGCCGAGATTATTTGCTCCTGGTTAATACAGAAGAGACCATCAAAATCCAGAGTGTGAAGTATTGATTATATTGTAATGTGATGGTATCAGGTTTATACCCTAGCGTCAACATGAATCATAGCCAGCACATGGTTGAGGTGTTGCCGTTGCTGGTTATTACCAATATGTAATAGTACGAACCAATAGCCATTACAAATGTATAACAGGTATAAGGTCTTACTCAGACGGTTTATAACTTTGTCAAAGCCGTTACGTGTGCATTAGGCAAGTAGCGACTGATTCGTCATAAGTAACTCTGTCGGGATATCAGATTGGACGGATGACGAGGGTCCTTAAAGGATCCTTACGTCCCATCGTCTTTGCGGTACTGGTAGAATTATGAGGGGAAAAGAAACTGGCATATTTCAAACGTAATAAAATTATCACAGTGACGTAAATAGTTTAAGCCATTTGTTACGTACTTTTCCTTATATAAATTAAAGTAAGATATAGGTGATCTCTACGAACAATGAACTCTATGCTACCAATGCTTAGGCTTGGAACCGCATTGGATTTTAAAGGACGATATTTATAATCAATACGTCCTACTGCTAATTGTCAGTTTCGAAAGGTGAAATTCTACCAAGTGGCAGGACCCTCTTCAACGTGGGGTTTTGACTTGCCCAAGTAAATCCAAGAGCGCGGATGGAGGTCTTGCCTAAAATCTGTCTGGTATATATGCTATATGTATACATTTATCGCATGGGACCTCAGAAATGTCCTGATAGGTTACGTGGGGCAGGACTTGGCAACACTTCCACAGGACATATCTCCTTGGGGGTTGGACACGCTTTAAGTGATTGCGGTTGGACACTGATTTATGGCCATTTCGTCTCGTGCGGTAGTTCAATTCTCTGCAGTGGTTTTAGGGGTTGAATCAAAGTGCCGAAGGACCTGCAGTAGCTCTGCTCAATATGCATTTCATAGGTATAGGGTGTAATTAAAAATATAAAAAATAATAATTACAATTAAATACAATTCAGATATCGTTACCACCGAATCCAAAAAATTTACAGTAACTCTACGCGGTCAAAGTCAGTTATCAAATTTAAATCACTACAGTTTCAGAACCGTGACTCGCCTTTCAGGCTGGCCTGACACGTTTGTTCCCGTCAACGTACGAAGTGCGAATGAAACAAGTCGGGCCAATAACGTACTAAGGTACTACTATATAGACGATAAACCTGACAGTAAATATTGTCCCTTTAAGTTGTTAAGTCCCGTTCCTACGACTGGTTACAAAATGCCTGGGTTTTAATAGTGATAAATGTTTTTAGCAATTAAAGTAAAAAAAAAGATAACTTTTAACTCTTGCCGAGTGCATCGCTTAAAGCTCAGAGCAGCGTATCACTCCGCGAGCGATTTCACGCTTAATGCGAGGAATTTGTCGGGAGGTATAGGAAGAAAGAAAGAAAGAGAGAAAATAAGAAGCAAGAAAGGAATGAAACTCGGCTGGTTTTCTTGTGCCACCTACCTATACCCACCCTGACAGAACTACGAGCCACTTGTGCACACTCGGACGACTCCCACCACAGAACAGTCTTACCAGTGCGCGTATAAATCAAGCCGAGAATTTCTCGGATTTTCATGGGACTCTACCCATTTGCAGTCACTCGCAACCTTAGGACGATATCTAAGTTTTCGTCTTTTTCTTTTTTTTTTTCCTTGCGGTCTAGAACCCATCCCCAATTCGAATCCCCAAGTACCTTCCCGATGAGTCGACTGCTCGACGCACTCCATATTCTCTTGCACTTGAGAGTCGACCGCTGGGGAGGAAGAAAAATGTGGAAAGGAAGAGAACGAAGAAAACAGGGGAAAAGGTATAGAAAAACGCAAAAGGAAAAAAAGTATTAAAGAATAGAGCGCTAAGGTATATCATTCGTACGTTAATGAGGACCAGGTACGAAATGGAGGTATTCCGGCACTTTTAAGTTCAAAATCATACGTGGAACAAATTTTTAATGAAAAGGAAGATCTGGCTCTCTGTGACTCGTGTGACAAAAGAATCTCAGGGATTCGTGTCTGTACTGTCACCTGTCAGATATGCGTACTCCATTGGTACACAATCTCGAAATAGTTTATAGTCAATATGGTAGACCACGTTTCCGGATTCCTCGAATTACTCGAGGATGCACTGGCAACCAGTAGAATGTCAATCTTGTTGGAATGCAGAACTGCAGGGGATATACGAAAATGGTTAACCGTGGTTCCATTTCGGTTAAGTTATGGACTCGTGGCGTTCGAATGGAGAGACTAATCGGTCGTTCACACTTAACGACTTCCTTCTCGTCCAAGAAGTAATAAAGAGTTTGGAAATACTTGACAAAGTATTCTTTGTGTATATATGTCATCGGGATTCTGACTGATAAGTAATATCGACATCGTGCCCCGTTCTGCGCACGTTTAGTTATATTTGTGAGTAACTGGCTTTTCTGCTGTTTGCATATTTTTTAATATAGAAATCAGACAGTCGCCGTGGATAACGAATGAAATTCGTTATTCTCGTGTCCCGGTGGCTCCTACGGCATTCGGAAGATATTCCAATAAATTTCACCGATAAAAGGACAAGCGCGAGGTGGCTCCTGACTGTGCGAAAAATTCTCATAGAAATGTCGCGTGGTGGAGGTTTGCGATTTTGCTTGATATATAATTTTTTTTTTAACCCAACGGAATTCATTAGGTGTCTATGATGTTCTCAATGATCCTAATTATTTTTGACAACTTGTGTCAAGTATAAGTGGAATATATGTAATATATGTATAAACATATGTAATATATGTTTTTATTAACTGAGTGACAAAATTTATTAACTTTTTGTGAATGACGTCACAGCCCATTCGATAGATTTTTCGAAACAAATTTTATACTCGCGACTTTATTAGAGCATCGTTTCGTATAATAAGAAATTAAAATGAGAGTATGCAAACTCACGAGCGTCGACGTCGCGACGCTACAATGTTTACTCGCAATATGCATAGCATGTATGATCGCGCGGCTGACAATATATGTAGATGACAACGATTGTATTAATCGTGTGAAAAAGGCGAGCTTATATGTATGAATGGAACAAAATTTTAATCAGCATAAGAAAAGATGAGATAAAATTCGAAATGAGAAAACCACGTTTTTTTTAAGAAAGGGGTACGTTTAATTGTGAAAGCTTTATTTCTTTACACACGGAGGGCGACCGCTGTCAAGGCTGGATTACACGTGGCGTGTTACTGCGTCGTATACACTTCGTCGTACATTCTAATTATTTCATAACCTGCTTATTCCACATATGGATGTAATCCTTGAGGGTCAAATATCTCAGCAAGGTTCCACACACATGCGAACACCTCCAAAATGGCCATTGGGAACCCTTCTGCAAATTTAAGGGTGCTTCAGGTGAATTTTCCAGTGCCGTGAATTACCAAGTTGAATTGGTTTCATGATACTTTTAATATCTCACTTGAATTTTGCACCGTGGGGTCTGTTACTTCTGGTTGAATATAATTTTATATAATAGAAAAAACAAAAATTATTAATACACGTATCGCGTAGACGAGATAAGAGCAAATAAGATATTTCCTATCAAATTTCTGCGGGGTGACTTTAGGCAGCTTTATAAATTATTGATACAGAGAAAATGACAGGAGAGAAAATTCATCGTATCACGTATCGTGTTATCGTACTTTCTCCATAAGGGAAAAGGAACGTGATCGATAAGAGGAATATAAATTATAATTTACAATGGAATAAGGAAAGTGCTGTAAATACCATAGAAAAGTAATTATAAAACTCGTTGCATGTAGTACCCTATCGCATTCCATTCCTTTCTTTATTATTGGGCACTTAAAAAGCTCAACTTCATACTTTCTCCATAATGGGATGAAGATTCGCAGAAGAGGTCCATCGGAATCAGATGATTAAAAGAGGATGATATCAATGCGGAAGTAGGTAGGTATCTATAAAAAGAGCAATTTTCCAATAGGAATTGTGTATCTCGTTATCTTGTTCTCTTCTACGTTATCTTTCTAATTGGATGAGTTTTGCTTTTAAATATTCTTTTTCCCGTCATTAAAGATTCACCTCGACGGAATTAATGAAATTCGTACTGACCCCGCGATCATGGATTTCTACCTGTTAATGGTTGTGAAAAGGCCGTGGGAATTTTGGGAGATTTCGCCATTGCGTTTGAAAGTAACACCTAGGGTCGATTAAGGGTTGAATTCACACTTGAATCCCATAGGGAGATATAAAGTAAGTAGAAACAAGGGTTTGTTTCAAGAATGACATATCGACTGTCCGGCCCGAAAATTCAAATTCGTTTCTGGCTGGGAAGACAAAACTGTGAGATTCTGGTACATATAATGCATAGTATATATGTATAGACAGGCATATATATGTTTAAGAAAAATATTAAGAACGTACTACACATCTGTTTTATTATATACTTATTCTCTATAAAATATTATCTTTGATATGTGGACTCAATTTATAAAATAACTTACATACAAATATACTTATTGCTAGTTATTCAATGTAATGTTAGTGTGTATTATCGATAACATGTAATCTTTAATGATTTTATCAGAATGCCTACACGCAATGTGCCCAATATCGTACCACGTGTGTATACATGTGTAAATAAAAGAAAAGGATCTCTACCGGTCTCTTGTATTGAGAATAAGGAAACCGAATCAAGAGATGATCTTCGACGTTGCGTGAATTAGAACAAGCACGAGGATCTTCGTTAGAGGTGAGGAGGAGTTCGCTCTCCTCGAGATTGGTTAACACATATCAAGTGACTTAAAGCGAGAGAGAGAGAGAGAGAGAGAGAGAGAGAGAGAGAGAGAGAGAGAGAGAGAGAGAGAGAGAGAGAGAGAGAGAGAGGAGAGGGAGGGTAATTAGAAGAGAAGAGCGAATGGCACTGAGTAATTGAAACAACCAAGAGAAAGGTATATGGGAGGTATAGCAAGAGAAGGATAAGAACGGGTAAAAGAAGGGGAAAAAACGATTAATCGATGACTGAACAAGAAACACAGGAAATCTCCTGAGCACGAGAGTAAATGGTGCAGTAAAGTCAAAATCGGAAGTGAAGACAAGGAGGATAAAAAATGGCGATATAATTTTGCAGAAGTAAAATGTAACGAAGAGAAAGAAAGAAAGAGGCGGCATAAAAAAATTTTCCATATTTCTTCAGCAATTTCAGCGTCGCGACGCGACTCCTCCAGGTAGCGAGAATCGATTTATGGCGTCGGGTGTCTCTTGGTGGAACAACTGTACACCGTTTTCTTACCGGAAGTCCTTATCTAGAGAAGGATTCCGGTAGACCTCGAACAAATAAAGAAGTCGAGTCATCTCGTCAGCGAAATAAGGAAACACGAGTAATACGTGTAGAAAGGAACAAGGAAACGAGTCACGGGAATTTACGTTGTACCAGGGCAAAGCAGTTTTCAAAGAATTCTGATGTTTGATATTCTTTCGTTACTTCTTTGACTGCGACATCATGATAACGGGTGTTGCTTTTTCCTTTCTCTTAATTGTCTGCAATTTACTGTCTATCGCTCGTTTACAGGTGCGACGTCGCGACGAAATTAAAAATTTACAATTCTCGTGATAAAAGGCATCCCATTGTTCCGTTATTATTTTCCACTTCCATTGCTCCGCGACGCTTCGCCACTTCTTCTAGCTTCCTGTCACCGCGCCTGAGATCCGTCTGTCCCTCAGACGAAAATGAAGTGAGGTTGGGGCTGGCATAGAGACGTATCGCAATTCGGTCCTGTCTTTTTCGTTCGGAGCCATTTTCCATGACAGTGGGGTGACGACAGCATGCTCCATCTGGTAATCATAGCTTCGGTACCACCGTCGCCCTCGCATCGCCAATCCAAAACGCGCCTTAAGGCCTGTGTCTGGCACTTGACGCAGACTCTGGATCCTGAAACATGTATTCATCCTTGTTTCTCGGCATTTTTCATAATATTAAAGCTATCTCTTTTTTTCTTCATTCGCGAAACAACCGCACGAAAAATTAATCTCCATTAAAAGCTCTCTCAATGTAATAAACGGGCTTGCGTGTATTCTAAGGATTTCTTGATTTCACACCCTTACCTGAATAACGCACTTATATATCATGCAATACGTCGTGCAAGTGGATCGCATTGCGGTATATGATAATGAGAGGAATAATTTTTCAGTGTACTTATATCGCATACAAGAGAATCAAAGCCTGTCCCGAGGATGCACGAATTTTCCATGACTTCTGCGGTTACGCGGATAATGCTTGAGAGTCGTTTGGAAGACGAAAACACGCATACACCGTATACTATAATTTTTCAGCATCCACAGTGGAAAAGCTTGTCCGAAGGCCTATAATATACTTTGCCCAAAAAGATTTCTGAAAAGAAGTTCCATCTCGTTCCGCAGATCGACTCGCAGCTCACCGCCCTTCTCGATTTGACACGTGCCCTGGGAACTGGGCATGGGCAAGCAAATTCAGCAGTTTCCGGCTTGCCGGCAATTTCATTGGACAAACACGAGCAGAGAATCCAATTCCTAGGCAATTCCCATTGACTGGGCGTTCATCCCGATCGATTTTTGCTCCTGAGCCGTTCGTGGTAGTTTGTTATAGGGACTTCGGTACGTGGTAGGTATTACCTTCCAAGGCTACCAGGTTCCTTCAAGGATAACGGGTCCTGCTGATACGGGAGGAAGACGCGTAGCGGAAAGGGCGAAATAGAAGGTAGGAAATGGGATGATAAAAAAGGAAGTAAAAGGCATGGGGCAAAAAATGAAAGAACAGGAGAACAGAGTCGGAAGGGGCAGGAGGGGGGGGATAGTCATTTCCGGTATGTTCCAAGAAATCCGACTAGCCGTTGGTTCAACGTTGGATGAGTCTTTTGAATTGATTCTGCTATTATCAAAGTCAATTGCCGCAATCGATTCCTATGCTATTTTATCGGTATTGTCAATAATGGTCTATTTTTATTCTCTTTTTAGTATTACTCTTTCTCTTACCCTCCGTGAAGCCCGACAGGCTTGGTTCCTTGTAACAGGCCTTGGTAGCTTTTGTCACCGTGAAGGTAACGCAGTACCTGAAATCAAAAGTATGACGAAATGTTGATTAAATTAAAATTAAACAATTTCACGAGTAAATTTTTGTCAACTTTCAAATGGATGACAACGTCGAGGTATCTTGATGGTAAGGATATATTTTTTAGTTGGAGAAATAATAGTAAGCTCGATCAAGTAAAGGTAAAAATCTCGATGCTTCTCTGTACTGAAAGTTATTTCCAACGAGAACTTTATGACTGAGCGCAGTCAGATGCATCCTCATGTACTATATATACACGCATTCATACCTATATATCTATACGGTGGTCTAGAAGTAGAGTCAGGGAAATCGCAATCTCAATTGAATCCACCGGAGTACATGGGAAAGCCTGGTAATAATACCAAACCCCACTGGCTATTTCTATATCCAAGGGCCAAGGGCTCCCGCTGGATATCCACTTCAGGACTTTTTAAAATGAGCACGTTTTACGTCATTGATCCCGACCCTAGCATATTCCACATATACCTATATATATATTATGCACATATACACACACGCTATATCGTTCTAGATACGTTCGCTTTCTGTTTAATACATCTTGATTTAAAAACACAATAGAAAAAACTCCAGTACCTTTTTCATTCAGGATTCAAGATAGACTTCGTAAGGGGTAAAGAATATGCATATGCTAAGGGTGCAAAAAAGAGTAAGCAGCACGTGGATACCATATAGCAACTTGTCGCTCGTTGACGAGTGAATTCATACGAAACCCAAGTAAAACGAGACAACAAGTTCTGGTTCGTTTGGAGAGAAAAAAAGTTTCCACGTGTGTTTCTTCTTTTTTCTCTCTCTTTTATCCTACGTATCTTTCTCGCAACCTCCGTGACCAGACAGCATTGCCAACTTTTTTCACTTCTCATTTTCGAGATTATCGACGTCGAGCGTTGGAGAGAGACACGCAATGCTCGACCTCGTCTAGGTTGAAGCGTTTTAACAGCCTCCCCTAGTGCCCACGTTACATACCTCGTCCGACAAGCCGTAGGTATCTCTGAGCTATACCCTCTTCCGCATCCTGATAGAACATCCCTTGAACTTGTAACCCCTAGTGCCATTCATCGATTCTCTTCAATATTTTTTTCTGATTCTATTTATATCCTATTCCGCTCTTACTCATATTCTCTGAATCCGTGATAAAGTTCTGTGCACCCGGTACAGTCGGGCTTCCGGTACATTAACGGGTAATTCTGCCTAAGGCTTCCTTCACACTGAAATTCATTTCAGTAGTTTTGACACGGTATTTCCTATGAAAGATTATCCTTCTCTTTTTTTAAGGTATATAGGTAAATGTATTTATATTGAATTTTCATTCAATCAGCTATCTGATTAATTTATTCTGTTTTGATACTAATCTTATATAATAGTCTTACACATGGTATTATTATGGTATAGCATTATTGGTAGCTAGTCTCTTTAATGTGTATTAATATACTATATCTCGTTAAGTATTTGCCATGAAGTAAACTGATACACAGAGTGGCAACGACCACAACAGCCCGCGCAGCTAATGCAACTTTAAGAAGAACAAGAGCAACTTTAGCACAATAGACACAGCCGGAAGTTTGGTGTATGCTTGGGTTATACGATATAATAATCGATACGAGTTACAATAACCTGCAAAATTATGGTCTTGTATCTTGGGTGGCGGATGGGATTTTCCAGTTTACAGGTTAACCTAGTGAACGTACAAAAACCCGCCATTGAAGTCCGAGGCTAACGTAGAATCGATCACCTCTGAGGTAGTTGAATGAAAGTTGAAGAAGGTTTTATTTGTTTTACCTGTTATTAAAACTTTTTTAATTATTCAAGATTAGGATGTCCTATCCTTTGTTCCCCATGTACTACCGATACCTTAATTATATTAAATAAAACGAGCCTGGAACAAATACTCATCGATACTAAGCTTGTCGATTGGAATTTGAAAAGTGATCTAAATTTCCGGTTTGGTGTAACGTTAAAAATTCTACGAAAGTGCAGGCACAGTTGAATAGTACAATAAAGTATGGTGTACGTCTGATCACTGATTGACTCTTGCTAGGAGCTTTGATATAAAATCATCCAAATACTCGATTCACGTGGTAACACTGTTTTTCACGATTTAAGGATATAGGAATTTTACGATATTACATTTTTAATAAATTAACCCAAGTTTTGATTCCTCGAATACATCGATTACGTCAGTAACCCAGTTAATCACAAATGGATACTTAATTGGCACTGAGGATAATTAGTTTCTAGGGAAATAAACAGTCGGCGAAACTAGGTGGAAATTCATTTCGACGAGCACATGTAAATTTGTCCAAAGTCAAATCTCAGATTAATACTTGGTACGTGATTCATAAATGCCAACTGTTACTGGCTTAAATTTCTACAAAGGATTGCTACCTCGTTATGCGTCGTCGCTATACGTCATGGCACATCGGACGTCTCCATGGCTCTTGGATGTACATACGCGAAAAAAAAACAGACGTGCCCACGCTAACATTTTGCAATTTCCGGCGGGAAATTTAAAATCCCCTTATGGAAATATCAGTTACACAGAGCATTTCTAGCGTGTGCGTAGTCAGAAGCACGTATCCGGTAAGCTCCTTATTTCTTAAGGGGGGTTGTTGATTTTGAATCCTCTTCTCATCCTTCTACAACACTAAACCTACCGACAATTTTTTATAAACGTATTTTTCACTTTAAAACGGTCAAATAACCGCTCGATGGTACGTTTAGTGTTAAAACGTCACATGCTTCACCACGACGATCAGTAAGACGATCATCGTTGTGAATACGAAATTTCACATTTACGGGATACGTATACGCCAGTGGACGTTTGAGGTACCGGCTTAACATTCCACTGTACTTTTTATCATAGGAAAGCTGTCTTTTATGAGTCATCCGAATTTTATGACGTCGTTTGCCAGTGATAGTTTCATCGGCAGGAGGGCTCAAGAAAGAAAAAAACAAAGGCTCAAGAAAGAAAAAACAAACACTCAAACCCATCGCTAACGGGTGTCTCTTCGTGCGGAATACAAAATTTATAGTAATTCGTATTGACAACACGTATAACCAATGTAATTCAAGAATTTCTCATATGCACGTCATCTCAACAAATGAACTGTCTAATGAACTATCCAAGCCAAGTGGATCCGGCATAAAGTCATCTCCAACGTAATTATTCCCGTCCCCCAATGGGAGTGGACGACTGTGAAGAATATTTAAGCGACAAACGGTTATATTTTAATTTCGAAATTATTTATGGAACAAGATCGGGAGTCCGTAACTGAATAAATTCTCTCGCCGCCGTTCATTTTCTCTCGTCGACGTCGAGCCAGCGTCATGACGGTTTTCCCACCCTTATACCCATAGCCGATTCGCCCGTAACCATCGATAAATTCGTTAAAAACTGCGCCTCCACGTTCAGCGCGAATATCGAGTGCACGCGACGTCCATTAGTTTATCATGACGTTCGGCTAGAATACATTAGTCGTATCTGCTTGTTACGCAGATGTTATAGGCAACTCCCTATGCAGAATCACTTTATATATACATATACCACTAATGGCACAAGTAACTATGCATACAAAGCTACCATTGACCAGCACCCAGACAATACCAAAACGATCGATCGTACATCTGCAGGTATTGAAAATCGAAAGATGAAAAAGAAATGACTACACCTTTTGATTCAACAATTCGAACGATATCCCGGAGGCGGTAATGATAAACAGAACTAGTCGCCAGCGTAACAACTGACCGGAAAGTGCACAACCGGATGAATGTACGTACGTGTCCGATCGGTGTATCGTGAGCCAGATGCAACTCACGGTGCTTGTCTATGCGGAAAAGGAAGGACTCTGTATGCTGAACTATGCGTCTCCTCTACGTGAAGTCCTTGTGCAAACAGACAGTGTCCCTTTACGTACTTTGAGTACGTTGCTTCTGGTCAGGTAGCTATTCAGTTAGCTAGTAGGTACTTGCTGCTATACGTGTTTGGTAGGGTATATATTTTCTATGTATATATGCCAGCACCCTACTTCTAGGTACCAGCTTAGCTACGTACCTACCACCCTGCCTACCAACCTGACGGATAGTAAGCCGAAGAAGTGCTTACTCTTGGTATTCAGGTTTGCCACTATTTAAATACGTGTCTAGTTAGGACCAGGTACCTACTGCATGTCACGGTTGAGCTTCTCTGACGTATGACGTCATCAGGTTGGTGCATCTAGTCATTGAAAAGTGGCGACCTCTACAAATTTTTGTTTCCTCGATCACGAATGACGTGTAGGTTTTTTAAAAATTATTTAAGAGAATTTTTGGGTTAAGCAATTTGGCCGCCAATTTAGTTTCATGCTTATATGGCTATCTGTACACGCGGGAGCATAGTGCATCTGGCTTGAGAGCCGGTCCTTGCATTGTGCAACAAATTGCATCTGCGCGCATCCGATATCGGGATGCTCCCATTACGTGACACGAGGATGATGGCAACCCAGTCCTGCATATAACTGTAGGAAATCTGAAAATTCTAATTCGTTTTATCTGTACGTGTCTTGCTGTATCTTTTATGATTTTCGCATTTTTTATGCAGCTGTTACGCAATAATTTGCAACTGCTTTATGAATAAATATTTCTAAACCCTGATCTATATGCATATGTATAATCTGTATTGTAACGCGATTAGCCTTTGCAATTCGATAAGTATTTCTGGTTCGTGTTCTATTTCGCTTGTCTGCTATCGAACTTTGCTTGGCTGAATGTACTTACCAACTTCAAGTAATACAATATTTATTTCTAGGTTTTCCTGTGGGTATACGTGTGTCACACGTATTACATAACTGGCAGCGTTCGGGATTTTTTTTGTCTAAACGCTTAGATGCTCATCTTATACATTTGACCTTCTTGGTAAATTTCACTAAGTAGATAAGAAGCCGATTGGGAATTCGACTGGTAAGGTATTCGGGTAGCTTTCAGGCGACAAGAAGGTACAGTTCAAAGAGGATTTAAGGTCTTATCGGGAAGCCGTAATACGGTCTGTACAGAAATATATGTATATCTATATACTTGTACAGTACAAAGTAGGTGCTGGAAACGAAATTTCCTTCTGGTCTCGAGCTGTTCGGATTAATTAGTCGTGGTCATGGAGCTTCCTCGGTTGAACTCTACGATGAAAATGCTGCTTTAGGTGAGGGAACGTTAAAGCAAGAAATTTCCCAGGAATTCTGCGGACACGTTCATCGACGTTTATAGGGTCGTTATATATACATATATACACACATATACTACTATGGACTCTACCTTGATCTTCCTAAAGGCTACCGTAGCAGTGGTATCCCGTTTACAAGTTTAAACATCCCAACCAAACTGTGTTTCCAAATTTTATTTGAAAATCCTCACCACAGCCAGAAATCCGGTGTACCGTTCGAAGTGGCGAGCAAACAAATTCTAAAATTCCTTGAAAATTTGGTTTCTTGTTTTTTCAGTACTCGAAGAAGCCTTTTAACGGGGTCTCGAGAGAACCCGAAGATCTCAGGATTCAGGAAGATCTCCGTCCATCAGAATGGAAAGCCAAGTGAGCGTACTTTCGGATATTTGTGTGGTGCATGTGCGAAACTTCTTTTTCGAGATAAGATAAAAAGTCTCCACTCGATGGAACTACATCAAAAGATTATATCGATTTTTTTTTTAATTTTATTGCGGCAACGAGAGACTCCTGCTCTTTTCACTCTTTCCTTCGCTTTGTACATTTTTTTTCCTTTAACCCCTCACGCCCAACCAAGATGCTGTGAATTTGTTTACGATTCAAGAGGGAGGCTGTCGTCAGTAATTTATTCTCGCTTACGGTATTTTATTCAGAACTGCGAACTTCTTGCCCTCGGAGAAAGAAATATAAGAAGATGAAAGACGGAGAGAAAGAAGGAAGAGGACAGAGAAACAGAGAGATAAAAACCAGATAAAAATGAGCTATCACAAACAACCTCTGAATCTGACAGCGCTTTGCTCCACAATGGCAAAACTCCGATGAGAAACAGCTGCAGAGGTAAATTTTCAAAACAGGAATTCTCATTTACAACGAACACGAGATATAACGAAAATTGCTAAAGGGAAGCGACAAGCGTCGACCACTAGTCGGCCAGTTTCAGAAAGTTCTCTACTGCCAACTATACCTATATATACGAGATGACCAATTATCAGCGATGTACAGTAATACCCATGGATAAATCCCACCGGCGCCATTTTACAAAAATACCTAGATCCTCATTCGCACTTGACGATTGAATCGTGAAAAATGTTAACGTGCGTTCTATACCACATCGGTATATCGAAACCGAGAATTTTACCTATTTCACAAAATGTTTCAAGCCTTGTAAATTCCGCGAATTCCCCAGTGAAAATATGTGCCTCGCGCTCTGATAAATAAATGTCACAGGCATTCCACGCGCGATGGTAGAATTTTTCAAGGGACTGTGACAGGTAAGTAATACAATTTAATATCTCTACTATATTGGTTATACGTGTCACCTTTAAAAGATTATTCATTTTACTAGAGTCTTGACATTATCTTTTCTAATATACTCTATTCGAACAGAGAACGCGCGCGAGAATTTCGGATAGACAGGTACACGGGAAACGGCGTTCCTAAAATCCCCGTTTCAATATTAACTCCCGGCCCCAAAAAAACGAAATTTCACATCCTACACCTTGGGAATTCAAGGATCCACGTGTATCCGCGCGCACGTGCACGTCAAATAGTGCGAGATTCTCCCGTGGGTTAAATAAGCACAGAGTCGAGAGTTCCTCCGTTATTCGCGTGACAGAGGAGCACGACTAGAATTCTGGATGTGAATCGTTCGAATCACAGTTTATTATGAGAGCCATTCAAGCTCATTAGTGCATCACAACCATATCCAGTGAAAGTTCCCTCTTGGTAGAATTTAACGAGAGTCCCACGAAACGTATAGAAATACTGAGGAACATCAAATACGGGTCTTATGATACCCGAGGGATATAAAATTAAAAAAATAAAATAAAAAAATTTCCTCCAACTTACTCCTTGGATACGTCGTGCTCGGGATCGTTTCTGTACCGAAGTCGTAAATTTGTTCTGATGTCATTGCTCTCGTTAATATGTCTCACGCCACTCAATTCAGCCGGCAGGAGCAGCGCCACTTCTAGAAATAGACATAAAGAAGAAGAATTAATTCACAGAAGAATGGGGCTCTCGTTAAAGGATAATGCTATATGAAACGGTGTATCCGGAATGGAAGGTCTGTGGTTAAATGAGAACAATCAGCCCTTCGAACCTGACTCAAAGAATAAGGCAGTATTGCAATAAATAATCACGGCTAATCCATTACCCTGTGATTAATTATCTGTCTTCTCCTACCCCCTTTTCATCCTTCTTTCTTTATGGATTTTCTTGTTTTTCATTCGTATTGACCTTATAGCTTCGTTCCATTAATTTACTTTCAGTCTGGTACCTGCGGAAGCCCACCGTAATGAACCTTGTGTCGCCTAAGAAAGGTTCTCCGGTAAGGTATGAGAACTTTCATGGGAAATTCCATAAGTCTGTAATAGTTTAAATACGAGGGATCCATTATTTGTACAGCGTTAAGTTAAAATATCGAATTTGCTTTCCACGGTTTTTCAGATCGCCGTAATCTTAAGAGCAATAATTGTCGTCGATCAAAGTGGGTGAAATCGTGTAGGCTGGGTTGCTATGGGAATTAGATATTTAAGAGGAGTCTCGTGTCGATCGTTATCGTACGATCGCTTGAGCCACTACGCAGATAAAACCAGTCCTGACCTTTTTCCCAGATCCCTTCTATATCCTTACTCTCCTCTTCCTCTTATGGGGTACCCTTGATCCTTTGCAGAATTGTTTTGTCATTATTGTACTAAGGCCTTATAGGAATCAGCCAATCGAGAACATACGTGGGTTTTGATATTTATATTTTTTCTTTGAAAATATTTCAATTTGATTTTTAGGTATGCTGCTCACCCTTGATATATTCCTAATTGTCTGATAGTACTTATCAAGATCTCACACAATGCCGAAGTTAGCACGAATTGGCTATGGTATTCTATCTGAAATACCACGATGGATCTCTTGCTCGAAATTCCATTCATTGTCTTGGGTAATGAACGTACTAATTACGCTATGGGAATTCAAAGTCAAATGTATAATTTGTTCATGTTAAATTCATCGACCTAACGTTTCTTACCCTTGAGTGCGGATTTTGGATTTCTATGGTGACACTTGGTACCCTGACATCCTCTGTGTTGCACCAACTGCGGACAATGCTTTCCACCATTTTCAGCAGCTCTCTCGACCATCCTTGATCTGCTTTGAGCACCAGGTCCACATTCGCTGTCGCAGACAGACCATGGACCCCATCCCGAGACGACGCAATCGAGCACTGAAAAAAAGAAAATATTATCGAACGTTAATAGATTCATGTGACAATGTAGGAAAATATTCTTTATGCAGTTTGAAAATATTCCTAGGAAATTTTCTCTATGGGTTTAACATCGTCACTGTTAATGCCATTCGATTGAATGAACAGTAAAAACAAGATAACCACAGAATATCTGTTTAAGAACAGCAATATGGAAGGTGAAGAAGGCATTAAGGACATTTTACAACGTAAATCCTGGCTGCGCAGTAATCGCATTTTGCAAAAGCCATCTTCTCTACTAAGAAAGTCTCCACATATACCAAGAATACAATTGAACCCCTGGAGGCGAAATTGCCTTCCTGGTGACACGACAACAATTACGTTCGTCAAATCAGTACGATATTAAAACTGTAATTTCGTCAGAATGTAAAACTGCTAGGGAAATAATAATGAGTAACGAGTGAAGAAAACTTGTGTGCCACTAATTGTAAGTGCTAGAAAAGTTTAAGGGGTTAAAGTACGATGACCGTAAGGTTAGCAACTCGTGGACAGTCTATTCTGAGCGAGTGTACGGGTACCAACCCCGAATAAAAAAAAAATGAATTTTCAAGTATCCCAACCTATCGATCCTCAATAAAAATTAATAGAGGATGCGCCCACGAACACGTGATGATTTTATCTACGTGATTCGCCTCCGGATAGCCGATTTTTCTCCGTTGGTCATACAATTTTTATTTTTATTTTGTTTTTAGCGTAATCAGCTCGCTAACCTTCATTCACTTCCGGTAGACATCTTTCCCTCCATTTTTGATTTTCGTTTGTTCGCTCAGTGGCGAATCCCAGATACTCGTCTCTAGCAGAAGACAAAAAAACGTCACGAGTAGAATAAGAGAAAGAATCACTTCCGGTGACAGGACGTGTAGTTACTTTTTCTCAATTTCGCAAAAAAAAATTCAGAAATTCTTGACAGTATGACACGCAGGACTCCATCGTCCCAAGAGAATTGGCGGAGCATGTCGTCGCGTCATAAAAATAAACACGGTAATTTATATGGTATAACCATTTTTAAAAAGTGTCAAATTCGAATATCCTCCTGTCAAAATTGATAGCTCAGGCTATATCTTTAACAGGACGACGCTACGCGTTATCGACAAGAGCTCAGGCAGTATTGTCGACGGTCCTAGAAGATATCCTTGAGAAGATGCTGGATGATGCGAAGAAGATAGCCGAGGATGCTGGGAAAGGACGCATGTCCTTGGAAGACATAGAAAAGGCCTTAAAGAGACTCTGTCAATGGTTCCATTCGCAAGGATCGATCGCTGCCAAGGACAATAAATTACACAAGCAATCGAACAAGTGATGCATCATGGGTAAATTTGTTGAAATAAATGTCAAAGTAAATCTTTCAAGTGTGGACTACTCACTTTTGTATGGCCATTTATGGTGCAATTGACAAAAGCGACAAGTCTTCTCGAGTGAGGATCACTCGAATGAAACAAGATGATAGAATCGCGTGGACTTCAATTTTATTTGAGGTTATTAAGGACCCTCTATATCCAGTGCTAAACTAACACCCGGGCCCTACGCATACGCGCAACCCTTATTCCACTCTCATCCCTCTCAAAGGACAGCCCGTTTATTCCCTCAGTAACGTTTAACGATCGTGCCGACGAGAGTGCCAAATATGCGGGATAATTTTAGGCAGGGTTCAGGTATGAATAAATAAAGTTATGAGGTACGATCGACGGGGTCGATCAGGAATTCGAATCGAGTTCTTTCTGCGAATGTCGCTTTACCTCCTTTTCATAAAAATGAGTACTCGACGAATAGCTAAATCTACATAAGTAGAATGTACACGTTATAATTCATATATGACGAGAGAGTTATTACTTATTTTTATTGTAGAGAAATTGATTTTCTTTCTTTTAGGTAATATCAACGGTCTTCAAAGAGTAAGCTTTTTTTTCTAACTAAAGCTTTTTCGGTATAACGACAGTGTCTGTATATCACGTTAAAAGTATTTGCCAGGACTTTCACGTAACTGTCATTAGATCAGATTTCATAATGTCAATGCGAGTCTACCCATTGTACGTCAAAGGGTACATCCGTCTTCAGAGAGTTCGAACTCATTATCGTTTCACCTTAACGCAGTGAACTTTCTCTCATCTACCAAAGTCAGCGTCTGTGAGTCAATCGGTAGAGTACAAAGTGAAGTGAAAATGAGGAATTTACGTAAGAGTGAATTTGTAAATGACTACCTACTCGGGTAGTGATCGAAATAATGATCTCAAGAAGAGTCGCCCTAGCCTTTAGGAGGGAAATCAAATCTGACACCCCATGTGCACGTTAACGTTATTAATTAAAACAATTTCGTGGTGATCGAAGAGATTCGATCGTGATTCGATAAATGAACATGTCACGTGGATTTCTTGATACTCCACATCTACTACTTGAGACATATAATACTATATTAAAGTTTCATCTAATTCAGATCCTGTAAACCAACCGTTTCATTTGATATGCGACCAACTGAATTCACCCTTGTTCTCCATCCCCTCCTACGGGAGACCAGTCTCATTAGGGGCTATTCAAGGTTAATTTTCAACCACCCGTATTTCCAGCTAAACTTCTTAACTCTGGTGGAATCATGCCCAAAAGGCTTTCCTGGAAAATTAGAATTCCCTGTGGTGTCTGGAGAACTTTTTCCATCTGTTATCCTCTTCAATTTTGGCACAGTAATTCCAAAGTACATATCATTATGTAACGAAGGAACAATTACACATCATCCGTATATCTTTCTACCATGGAGATGCGCCTTGAAGATTTTATCAAAAATTTCAAGATAATCATCTGAGAGGACAAATAAGATGAGGCCAGTAAAGACAATTAGTATTGCTTAGATAGGCTCAATAGATAATCACCAGTTGACTACCTTAAGAAGTTTACAGTCTATAGTTTCAAATGAAGACAGTAAATTACAGAGAAATTATCTTCAGCGATTTTTATCTCGAAGATTGTAAAATGAAGTGTCCGTAAAGAATTTAAGCGTGTCTTCTGAACAATGTCGATCCTCAACTGCTGATAAAGATCACACGTTCAAGTCGTGTAATTAATGATTTTTGCGAATGGTGACCCAGGGGGGCAGCACTAAAGCTCCTCTAGTCCGCTTAAGTAGATATAGGACTGTGAGTAAAAGGAGGAAAGGAAAGGTCATAAAATGTTTCGATAGGCGCCACCTGTCCCTTAGTCGCCTCCAAGGAATCTCAAAGAGTCCTGGCGCCAAACCCTCCTTTTATCTGCACACACCAGGGTGTTTTTCTTAGGATATGTTGAAAGGTCAGAAAGACGTAGTCCAGTCATTGCCATATAAATTACGAGTCCTGACAGTGATTTATTGAAATATTTTCCTGGAAAAAAGGAATACAAGAAAAAGAAAGCGGAAAAAAATGAAAAATATACGCGATGTTTCTTAGTCAAGCAAAATTGTATCAGGAAAACGTCAATTTTCTCATACCTTTTCCTTTCTACCCATAAAAAAATCTAGTAGCATAAAATTTCCAATGAAAATCATCCGAAGGTTCTACCAGCTGAGAAAACAATCTCGTCGGCAGTCTTGCAAAAATTGGGCGTCATTTCGCGCAAATGGATGAAGCAGACAAGCCAGCTTGTCATCCCCCCGTTAGAAGGAGCAACGACAGAGGTGGAGTGTAAAAGTAAATTAGGGCTGAGGACAAACCTTCCCAAAAATGGCAAAATATCAAACAAAGCAGCTCCCGTCCAGTTTTTTAGGGCTGTAAACATTTATCGTTATTTTCCTCTCGTTTTCCTACCAAATTTCCCCAGACACAAGTCATCTTTTTTCTAGATCTACACTGGAACACTTAAAATTTTCCACCTCATTCCTTTCATTATTATTTCTAATAAAATATTTTACTCGAAAAAAAAGAACTACAAACTTCAAAGTCATACAGTTATAATTTGGCTTTGCGCTACTACCGAAATATCCGAATTAACTAAATCCTACCAGGTAAGGATCGTGTTACCAGCAACCCCGTTGCGTACGATCTTTTCAAGTAGTTTTCCCTGGGCACTCCAGAGTATAGCCAAGTACTCGTATAAGTATAGCCATTTGTATAATGGTGGTCTGGTAATTAGATTGGATTTACGATGACCGTGAAGCACGCTGGAAACTCGATCATTCGCCGTATAACAGTTTGAACGTAGCGAAGAAAGTTTATAGAGAGCATTACAGGACCCCTTGAAAAACTTGGATAAAGCGTTAACCGGTAACACCATAAAGAGACCAGGAAAATTTTGTAGTTTGTTTTTATTCCAGTTACCAACATAAAACGCAGCTGCGACCCCGGGCGCTTCTTTCAATACCTTTCTTTTTCTCCTTCTCGTCAATTCTCTTGGCGCACACAGCTTGGCAAATATATGGATATCCGCTCCTACGTCTGTGTTGAGTATAGAGTAAATTCCAAATGTCTAAAGGGGGTTGAAGGAGGGTAAGTTTATTACCAGCAAACATAACCCTACCTGACCTATACCCTCCATTATAATAATAGACTTATTCAAGAAGTTTCAGAGTGTACCTTACCCCCTGTACCATGTACACAAACTCTAAGAGGGTGGGTCAAACTATTTTAATGGTTAAAAAATTTATTAATTAATTTCCCGCTGTATTTCTCTGTACCGCCATTTCTTTTACTCCCTTCCATTCTTCATTTTTTTAATCCCTCTCTCTCATTCTCTCCTCTCAACCCTCACCGCTAACAACTTCTCAGACTGCTCGAGTCTACTCGAGCGAACGGGGTCGCGTAGGAGTCTGCTTCTTGGATGAGGGATGAACTTTGCGAGATTATGTTCGCGGAAGATTTCATCCCTTTATATTTACGTCCTCCTATCGGCTAAGCTCTCTCTCTCCCTCTCTCTATCTCTGTCTCTCTCCCCCTTATTTATATTCCTACTACAACCACGTGCAGATCAGATTCGAGGTAGAAAATTCTTAAGCTCTTCCCCAAACTCCTACGATGAAACGACAAAGTGCCTGGGCGACGAAGTGGTTACCCTTGCAGGAATTAACAGGGCTGTATCAAGTATGCTAACAATGCTATGAACCCTTGAATTCCTACTGGATTACGCAATATAATATACCCTCTCAACCTACAATCTTACAGCTGTGTAGTAGATCTCATACTTATGCTGCCTACTGTCTATCTCCGAGTGTGACTCTGACCTTATATATGTAATATATACCGGGCATTTTATATGACACCTGCACGTACTACCGTTCCATGAGAATTTAAACGCCTGATCTATCTGGACGTTAAAACTACGGGGCATTGTCTTAGGATTAAATCTGAATTTCCGTCAGACTACTGTGAATTGTTCTATTTTATGTATAACGCTGACACTGTGAATGGCAGATCGCATAAATGTAATAATCCAAACCATCCAAGCATTCATGAGATACTTAACCTCTCTATCGGAGTTTAAAGTCTATATGGAGTTGTACCGAACGTTTTTTGTATTACGCATTGAGTGTACGAAGTCAACGAACCCGCGAGAAAACCTCATGGGAAAGATGAAAAAAAAATCATCTAAACGATTCCAAGTGTCGGACTGTCTGTTTGTAACGAGAATAACAAATGCGGTCTGATGGCTACCAACGCTTGCAGAATTAATTAAAGAAGGCATTACGCAGCCATTTTATGCATATAAATAGGGGATACAGAAATAATTCTTTAGATTTGACAGTTCGATGCCTCGAGATAAATGGTTTGGTTATTTCATTAGTCTTCTCGCTTCTGTTTTTTTCCCCTTAGTTTCCGTTATAGAAACTTACAGGATCTAAGGACTTTACCTACTGCCGTACTGAATATATCTTAATTAACTGGTGTAATTAACGAGATTGAAAATGGTTTTAATTAAAAAAAAAGTTCATATCCTTTCCAGAGAGTCGACGCTAATTTAATCGCAAGCCAGATGTCTCGTTACTTTAATTATTACGTTAATTTTCGACGGAGTGAACGAATAGGTACGATCCGTTGCTGTTGTTATTAGATGAGTGAAATTTCATGAAAACGACTAAAGAAGCAGCCCCCTGCAAGTTTCATCGCGAATGAGTTTTTTCGAATGGAAATTCAATGTCAGTGTAAACTTTTTAATGTCATTGTAAACGAACTTTATATGTATATCTTTAAGTATGCATATATATATATCTGTGTATACGTATTTTATATATGAATACTGTTAGATTTACGTTAGAATTACTCATGCTATACATCATATGAGTAAATCTAACGAACAATTTACTTGTATCATTTCTCCATCGCGTATAAGCATGTAAAAATATTCGAGAAACCGTAAAAGAAAAACTCATATAGAAATAACCGATGCGAAATCAATTTTCAATTGTAACCCCTGACCCACCAACATGCCATTCACTGAAGTGACCTTAAATTCGCATTTTCGCTTGAATAAAACATCCAAATGCCTGCGAACTTGCGTTAACCGGATGCCAGGGTATTCCTCTGTATATTGAAAAATTCCTTAAAAAGGAAATAAAACGTCGAGGACACTATTCGACTTCGTCAAGGTTAACGCCTCCTTACATAGAAAAGTGCAAAAAAAAAGTTCGTACAATCTCGAAAATTTTATATCTAACCAAGTAAAAACCACTGCCAGTAATCTTAACCGCCCTCGGCGTAAACTTGCCGTAAAAGAGTTTCGAGTTTCGTAATAAGTGCCGAGCACGTATTATTATTATTGCTCTCAGAGCGAATCTAATCCTTTCAAGATGGCCGAGGATCGCGTTACCTTTGTCGTATAAAATTCAAAAATGCCTGACAACTATGACGTCAACTCCATTTAACCTCTGCACTAGGCTTAAGCTCCAGTAATTATCAGTCACCCTATACAGCGAACAGACACGTGAAGGATGTCAAAAAATATATCCTTCAAAGCGTCTTCCAATCTTTCATCCAATCCATTCCAACACGTTCCTTGTCCAACTTGCTGTGCTTGCTCCTCCTTTTTGTTTCTTAATGCAAAAATATGTTCCCACTCCTTAAAACGAATTGTCTGCGTCGGTCATCCACACCAAAACCTGACAAAGACAATGCACCGTATTAGCATGACAATGGAGTGGCACGTACGGCACCAATTAAATAGTACTGGGAGCGACCGGACAGAACGGACACACGTACAGACAAAGGACCTTCATTTAGATTAAAACGTCGCATCAAAATGTTAAATGACTCGTATAGAAACGCTCAGGGCTACGCGTCGGTTGTATCTCTTGTTCGTTACTATTAGCCAAGGGTAGTTTGTACGTGCGTGAACATTTGAGCCGACAGTCTCGTCTGCGGTCCGGGACGATTAATCACTTTTTAAAAGAGCGCGTCAACAGCCATTCATTTTCATATTCCATAAACGGCTGAACGAGCAGCTTCAAGGAACTCGCCCTGATAATTAACTCTCGAGCCGATTGATTCACGGACCTTTTAAAATTTCGACACTCGTACTTCTTACGTGTATGACGTTTGCTTGGAAGACTTTCGACATCGGCACTTATAAGTGCATTTTCTCAAAATGCTCGACAGAGTTCAAGTTCAGGATCACCAGCCGGTTCTCCGAGACTTGTTTGTATTTTGTATCTTGTACCTTGTTTCTGTTTCTGATTGAAAACGCCAAGACACCTGGTGAGTCGTAAGAAGAGAGATCATGAGATTAAGAAGATGGCAATAAGGAAATGAGAAAAAAATATTAGAAAGGCCAAACCGAACCAGGCTAGGCAACCACTAGGTGGGTCTTGGTGCTGTGGAACACGTAGGTCTTTAACGAGACCTCAGGACCCCAAGATAAAGGTATCAAGAACCTGAGGAAAAGAAGAAGATGGTGAAAAAGAAAGAGAGTGACAACACGAAGAACGAAAAAGAAGGAGAAAGCTCTCGCGCGTCCACGCGAAGGAAAAGGAGGTAGAGGATAAATGTACAAAAGGAAGGAAACAAGTGAAAGGAAGAGAAAGAGGAGGCGAGGGCGCAAATAAGAACTGGATTTAGGTACGTTTGGGTGAACCAGACACCCTGCTGCTCGGGATTAGCATAACCGGCCCTACGGGTCCTTTTTTCGGTACCAGCCCTGCCGGACAATGTCGCGCCATTTTACTTGCTAAGAAGCAGAGAACCCTGGCTCGTCCATGGTTACTTTTGAAATTGAAAATTTACCACCGACATCGGATCGTATATTATGGACGTCTGCTTGTATAATAACTTGATGGAAGCCATTGCCCATTAATCCGTATCGTTAAACCTTCTTAAACATTCGGCTTGTTGGATTTTACTAGCGTCCCCAAGCGTGACTCGTGGGAATTGAGAGGTTGTTTAAAACCATTCAAACCCACTGATAGTGTATATTCTGAATAAAGGATTTAATGAGATGCCGTACCTTTGGAATACATACGTATATAGCTGTAAGGGTTTCGAAACTCTAAACTTCTGTAATTTAATTTAACAGTTATTTCCAGATACTGGAATCCAGTCAGTTTTCAATGTAAACGTGCCGTAATGGGAGTTTCAATAATAATTATTATAATGAACGAAACGAAGTTTCATGACAATTTGTCATTCACTCGTCACGGGTAACAGCAACGAATAAAAAATTGACGAACGTAATGCTCGTTCTATAGGAATGCCGATACAGCGTGGGATTATAAAATATTTCATCAATGACAGTCTTTACGATCTGACCTGAGCGTCATCGTCACTTTTTTCATGATCCATCGGATACCGAATGATCCGTTTGCAAATGAATTTCGCAAAAACCCAATGGTTCAATATACACGTATATAGCCAATTATGGCTGCTTCGAATTACGGCTATCAATCCAAGCTGGCAGTATTAATCGCTCTTTCATTTACCTTCCACCCCTGCGACGCTGAATCAAAATTATCCGAAAATTACGACATTTGTCAAATATGATACAATGCCCTGTGCCAACCCTCGCAATTAGTTTTACCAGGTGGATGAAGACGCTGGGAATTTAGTGACATCAACCCCATAAAACTCTAAGCAGGATTTCACCCTCGTAACCAGAAATTACCGAACACCTCGGTGTCATAGTTGCTGCCCACCAAAATTTCCGTCCTACAACCCCCTTATACATCTTTGGATCGTTCGATTTATTAATGAATGCATCTTTTTTTTTCTTTAATCACCAACCGTTCGGTCGCTGCAAAATATTAATTTTCCAAGTGAATTCATAAGACTCATCGACACGTATACAGAAATTTAATTCGACTTCGACGGTCATACGAATCGAACGAAAATTATACATACCCTTCAGCAAGCTCGTGAGAATCGATAAAGAATCGGTAATCAATATCGAAGGGGTAGATTTTTCAGTCAGGTAAATTAGTCATAAAATTTTGTAGTATATAGCCGAGTTCGGTAAAACGTGAGAGAGGAAGAAAGAGAATTGAGAAAAGTAAGAGGGTTCAAGAAGGAACCGTAAATTATCATAAAGCGAGAAGGGTGGCAGTATTAAGGGATGGTATGAAAACGCGTTAGCGCGTTACTTTATATACGTATATATATATATATAAATACCTAAATCTACTACGTGAATAATGTGTCCACCTTACGAAATAGTTGTCTAACGCAGTTGTCGTGAAGGCTGGGAAAATTTATTCGGAAGTTCGTCCCCTGAGTTACTACTCTACCCTCGACCGTAACAGACCGGACACGCTGTTAGGTACATATGTGACCGCAGAATTATATATGAGTACAAGGAGATTTAGAGAGGAGAGATTGTACGTATTTAGGTTTGCCGGTAGAGAAGTCAGCGTTTCACCAAGCTACGATAAGAAAAGTTAATAAAGCAAACGTTCAATTTAACAGGAATATTGTACAAGCATCAGAATGAAGGTTTAAATAGTTGATGACATGGAAAAAAAAGAAAAACTTTTCAGTCTTCTCAGTGGAAGTTAGCTAATCTAATAAAGTACACGGGTATTAAATTATAAATTTGCATAAGAGCACTACTGCAAGTTCTGACTGTAGAGAAAGGTAAGTTGGTAGGTGGATAAATAGCTGTGAAAAGATTGAAGCATACACAAAGGCAGATACAGGCACCTTTCTCTGCAGTCTAAAGGTTTAAAATCTGGTAAGGACTCAATTTACATAAGAACGTCACACGGCGGAAATGAATTTATAAGGAAATTGGAAAAGCCGACGTCCTTGTTCTGCCGTCTGATAACGCCTAAGAGAAAAAAAAATTAATAATGACTCGAGCCCCATGTCTATCGATACAGAGTCTTTCAGATTCAAGCATACCATAGTGTTATGGAAATCTGTGAAAGGTCTATTATACGGAGTAAAAAGTAGGACTCTGAGCGTCGCGACGCTGCATACGTATGCTGAAGTCAGCGGGTTCTATATCGTAATTGAAGATCGTGTGCGCAACAAGTAAAATTCGCAAGGTTCCCTGTGCACGTATGCTGCATGTTGAAAGTCTATAAAAATGGCGGGAGAAAGAAATTTTATTTGAAAATAAAAATAAGAGTGTATCGAACGTACTTCGTGATTCCATAAATATCTTGTCTATAAATTTTTATATTTTGAATACATTTTTTATCATTCCTTTCACTCGCGTCATCCCTTTTACTTGCTGTCGTTTAACGCTCTGCTCTACGAGTATGATGGAGTGCTTTACCTTCCGGGACAGGAGAAAGAGGTTAAGAGGACATCTGTAGTACTTAAGGTTAAAGCGAGAAGAATAAAAGAAATTTAGGAAAAACAAAGGAAAACGAAAAAAAAATAAAACAAAGGAGTAAAGAATAATTATAGAAATAAAAGAGCGGTAAAAGAAAACCACGCGGTAGGACTTCCGCTTGGAAAAACTCGGAAATATAGAAATTCGTCTCGTCTCTCTTGTTAACACGAGAAAGGAGGACGAGGATCCTTCCAAGGAAAAGTTTTAGTGAATGGATAGAGAAAGAGAGATAAAAAAAGTGCACATCACCAAGAGACCCTCCGGGGTTATAGTGAGTATAGAGGGAGTTAGTTTTGAGACGGTTGGAAAAGTCAACCCAGTTTCAAAAGTCTCCAGTGAGTTTCTGGTACTATGTTATTACATGTAGTACCTATATACACTGCTGCCTGTAACGTCAGTACGTTAACGTTCCCCTTTTTCTCTTTACTTCTTCCTCTCCCACGCTTTATCCCATTTTCTCTTTATATATACTTGAGTGCTCACTCACCACCGCATGCATCCTTGAAGTCGTGACAGCAGTCGCCCAGCTTGAGACACGCGTGATCGCAATAACACGGCTTATCGGAAAGCACTTGTATTATGGCGTTAGGTGACGTCTTCTGCACGACACACGCGGAGTCCCGTCCAGGACAGCAGAGTTTAGCCTCGGCGCAGCTTCCAGCGGATGCGCAGCTCAAGATGCCGGCGAGTATTAGACAACCAAGTATCGTTTGCCAATGCATTGTCGTCGGTGTCCTCTTGAGGAATTTAAAAGAAAATAATTTTTCAATAGTCGCGTACACGACAAAAGAATTTTTTAATTGCGCGACCACTAATGGAAACTACAGTCAGACCGGAGTCACGTAGTAAGTAAATGCTCTCTAGTTCTCCATGCGCGGTGGTTAAGTTCTGATTAGTTTTTCAAGATTGTTCAGTCTCAAGTCTCAAGATGCTGATGAAGTGTCTGCCTGCAGGACCTCGAGGCTTGTGCGGCCTACGCAATGCAACTGCGCCGCGGCAGTAGATGCACCAGAGTTAAAAGCTGAATCTTCCCCATAGAATTGCCCCACCACTAGACCACGTTCCACACCATGGGACCGGACCGTATGGTGTGCGGCGAACGGACGACTGCGACGCCTGGCGTCCCGGCGCACCTTGATGGCAGCGACGTCCTCGTTTGACGCACGGGCATGCGCCAAATAGGACTTTAAACCTTTATTTACTTTATGCGAATACCAAGTGCCTACCTGCCTATATGAATGCCTGTCTCCTCATTATGAACAACATGTGACTTAAGCACATGTAAATCTGAATTATATATATGAGATGCTCTTTCATATTGTTATATAGTCATTGTTCGTGCTTACGCGTTTGTTGCATTTCAATTTATTTATACCGACAGTAAGATATCTTTGATAATTTTATAGAAATTTCATATATAGATTGTCAAATTAATACTGTTATAGTTAATCAAAGGATTTGTGTGTTACCTTGTTTCAATGATTCGTGTAATTAATGCACTGGGCTTATATAAACGTATATGAATTATATACGGAATATATATCTCACGAAATTAATTTCGAGTTTTGAGCTAAATGTGGGTATTTCAGAGGGAAAGCTGTAAGGAGATGATGCATTATGATATTCTGCATTTCTTCGTCTGTTACTCGGAATTTGTAAATACTGAAGTTCAACGTTGAAGGAATAATTGCAATAAAATCAATAACATCTACGACATTATTTAATTTTATCCAAATAGAGTTTATGTAATGCACGTTTCATTATAGATATAATTACTGTATTATGATACAAAAACTGCATCAATTTTAACAGGCGTTCCTGCTAATGCGCATTTAATTTGTGACAAAATATTGTAGGCGCACCGGCTACGCCGACACATACATAGAATAAATAGATATATATGAGTATTTATAAATACCAGATTGTAAAGGTGAGGACAGTTAGTCTTGAACCGGCATTAGAATGGAGAGAAATATAACGTGGGTGCGATAAGCGAGCCCGAAATATTGTCTTAGAAATTGTGTCTCTACATTTTATATTCCTTTTTTTCCCTAATAGTAAGATTTATCCTGACCAACAAGTGAGACTCGGTCCTCCCATAATATCCTTTAGACGTACAGTGATGTGATCTAATATTGCTGTAAATTCTAAACGAATGACGACGTTCGATGCTATTTACACGTGAAATTAAATTCTCTGAGCACAACTCTGACGGTCCTAATAGACACTCGAGGGAGAGGGGAATGAAGTAACCTGCTTACGGCTCGTTGAAATTATCAGCAAAATATTCTAATTGACGGAGAAGTAATGATGTTTACCTCCCGTCAACATCGTTACATTTCCCACTAACCCTTCGATGCTCGCGAATCAAGGCCCATGGTGCTTTCGAATTATAGCAGAGTTTTAAATCTGTGATCAGAGAGAAATATATATATATATATATATATATGTTCTCAC
Source organism: Trachelus troglodyta (assembly GCA_030142635.1). Classification (NCBI taxonomy): domain Eukaryota; kingdom Metazoa; phylum Arthropoda; class Insecta; order Hymenoptera; family Cephidae; genus Trachelus; species Trachelus troglodyta. The sequence goes on from JARQTJ010000479.1 coordinate 1,701,440, forward strand.
AATCTGTTACCTTTCGTATCTTTATGTGTGAAGTTTTGTAAATACGGATGTCCTACATCTGTAATAAATCGGATATTAGGATTCGACCATAGTACAGGTCAAACATTTTAATAAAGCAAGAAGCCAAATAGACTGACCGGAAACTCGGGTTGCTACGAAACATCAATGCTTTGCTGATAGCGAGAGTTTTGCTGTGAAGACACTAGATTGCACACGTGGCAGCTTTACAACCGTGAGAATAGTCGTCCAAACAAAAACGAACGGAAAGGGGAAGAGTAAACAATGGCCGTCTGAGTCTGAACTCCTCCGTATAGACAACCAGACTGACTACTGACAGTACGTTACGACTTATGTTAGTATTTACCGTGAGCTACCGTCGTAATTACGTGCTTGCTTGACTTTCAGTTGTATTGTGTCTAGTCGGAAACACTTGTCTATACTATTTTACTTAGGAAAGATGTGGCCCTAGTATCATTTCCATTGAATATATTTACCAAATCACCAGTGTACTCCAAGGAATACATTGTAGGTGAATTTACTTATCCATGTCTTTCTGTTAAACCTCAGCGAACAGTGAGGCAACATGATTCTGAAATTGACTACAATGCATATACTATATATAATATATAAATAGTATAGTAACGTGCCAATGTATATATGATAAAGATATGTAATAAATATGAATGATGAATCCCCTGACAGTCGTCGATCAGTAATAATGAATAATAAATAAAGTTATGAGAACACAGTTTACATATTTGTATAATTTTAGTTATGAATACTTTCTTTTTCTTTGTTTATGTTGTCATGTTGCTTGTCGAGGGTCTCGATTGTAAACTTTCGTTTGGTTAAAAATACGAAAAGTAAAAAGTAAAATCTTTGTACTTGCCCATTTTTTTCAACTCCACGGTTGATTGACAGTTATTCAATTTGCATATTATAAAAATACAATGTAGGCATAATATACGAAAATTCATAATAGAGACGCGACAACAAAGAATGTTAACGCGACATGTGATCTGTGTCATGATTTATGAATACTTTTGTAGAGATTTCGCTGCTTTATGCAAAAAGGCACTGTGGATATATGGACCTTTAGATTTTGTAAGCTGGGACACAGATGGATATCATATCTGTTACTAATTTACCTAATTGCAGTTGTTATTAGGGAGTGTGTCTGTTGCTCGTGACAAGCATATTAATTATAGGTATAATTAATGAAATGTGTATCGTGACACCATTGGATATATATGAGACAAATAGACATGATACCACATTTACGCTGTCGAACAATATTCTTCCTTTTTTCCATTGAGCGTTAAATAAATATTCATAAGACAACTTTAGAAAAGTTATAAAGTAAGTCGGAAAATACTATGATTGTTTGGGATTTTAGGTCTTTTAAGGCACGATACTGTATGTATTGTCTGAAGTAATAATCTTGTACATCATAAATCTATTTAGTAACTATTACCGTTTGTATAAGGGTTATTACTAGTACCAGGAAAGTTATAGTTGCTACCTTTGGAAGATTTTTGGTACTGTAAATTGTATATTAAACTTGCGACAGTCGGCCTGCATAATTCTATTGTTGGTAAGGAAGAAGATGAAGAAGCGTCTACGTAGTAATTGGTAATAGTCGTAGGTACTATTTCAAATTTCAGGGGTATTGTCAGAGATGGCACTAGATTCGTGGACAGTGCTGTCATCTTTTGACTTAGTATATGGTACATTTTGAAGACTGGCATATGATCAGTGTTATGCACGGTGTCATGTTGCGAGTGATAGTTTTTCATTTAGTTGATTATTCTTAAGGTTATTTGGACAGTGGGAGTGTTTCAGTGGGATATCAGACAGTAATAGTGGTGCTTATTACGTAAAGCCAGAATTTTGCGAGATGTCAGGTTATAATTATTTGAGTGACCCAAAGAATCCATTTTTCTCCTTAGAGGATGATGTGGATGACGAAACCTTTTTGCGAAATGCTCCCTCAAGACCTTCTGGGCCCAACAATTACTCTACTGGAAATCACTACAGTAATTTTGATAATGAATTGGAACAGAAACATCAGCAGTTGGTAGCACGTAGAAGAGCTATTGAAGATAGAACGATCCAGTCATCCGAGAGGTCCATATCTCTGCTGAGGGATTCAGAACAGATTGGAGCTGCTACAGCTGAGGTATACTTATTTATATTAAAAGTTTAGTTGTATAATTAAGTTTTTTCTTGGTATCTGGTGTCAAATTCCTTGGTAAAACTGCAGAATACGACTCCTTCTTAAAGGACTACATGTAAAAAACACTAAACAATCCACAGCTAACTTCAAGAAGGAATTGTAGTCTACAGTTTAGCCAATTCCTTTCATCGCATATTGCGTATAAGGACAGACTGCTTACTCAATCTTGGCAAGAATAGAAAGTAGTATATATTCTTTGTTTTAGGAACTTGTCAGACAGAGAGAACAATTAGAGCGCACAGAAGAAAGATTGGATGACATAAATAGCACATTGCGATTTAGTCAAAAACATATTCAAGGTATAAAGAGTGTTTTTGGTAATCTTAAAAATTATCTCAGTGGGAAGTCAATAGATGCACCAACACCGAGTGCTTCTGTCGGCACTAAATTATCAGAGTCTACAAGCTCAGGATCACTAACTTCTGGTACACTCAAGAGTACTGTAGAAAAAAGTCAGGCACATTTAGCTGCAAACCATCCATCCTTACGTATTAGAGGCCTATCAGATGATGACTATGACAACAAACAAAGCTCGGCCACAAAAAATGTTAGTGCAGTATTAGAGAAAAACTTAGATGAGATGAGTGGTTCTTTGGCACGATTGAAAGGATTAGCCATTGGGTTATCGGAAGAAATAGATGCACAAAATGATTTAATTGAGAATATTATGGACAAGACAGAAACTGCTGATATGACATTGCAGAAACAAAACAAAGATATTAAACACCTGTTAAAGAAGTAAGCCCTCACACCAAATGTATAAGAAACAATGTAAAAGACTATGTGGACTTGAACTTTGGTATTCTGTGATGAAACTATTAGGTTATGAATTTTAATACCATTAAATATGTTTTTTTGAGCTTATGCCTTATTGAAATCATTGTCAGACATTCAATCTTTTACCTTTCCTCTTAATAAATCGATTGGTACAAGCCTATATAATCACTTAACACTGACACAAAAACTGGTGACGATTCATAGGTTCCTTAGTAATCACACGTTCATATTAAAGTCTGTAGTTGGTTTTAATACAATGCCCTAAAGAGTAAAAAGCATTTATATAGTATATATATATATAATATATATGCCAGAAATATATATCACAGCCACAGGAGATGCCATCTCAATGAATGTATGAATTTCAAATGAAAAATCATGATACTTCGATAGATTTTTTTATCAATTTGCCGGAATGTATGAAGAATTGCAGAAAATAATTTTGCAATGCGTTAAATATATTGGCTGTACGATCCAACGCAAGGTGTAAAAGTTACTTTTGTTATATACGGGATGCTTAACATGACTGCCCCTTTTATTAAATATATTATATTAATGTACAATGTATTTCAGTACCAATAAAATTCATACTTAAAGATAAATCTTATGGAAAAGAAGTGTTGTCTATTAATTTGAATATAGTGCAATATGTTTTATTGTTTTACTACAGTGCTAATAACTAATACAACATTTTGGTTAAGAAATTTATTCATTACGCTTTCGACCTTTCTTTTTAAGAATTTCCATTAGCAGTAGCATTTGTTCCACTTCCTAAAATATTTAAAAAACATGGTTTAGTTCTATTGTTTGCAGAAACAAATAGTAATAATATTTTTTTGTCAGTTTTTTTACCTTGTCCATTGGTTTGGCTACTGCCACTGCCACCATTCCCACTACCCCGAGTAGGAGGTGGTCCTCGTCCTCTGCAAGCAGGATTTCTTTCATCATGATTAAATCCTAGAGCCGCATGATCATGTTTTTCGACAGACATTGAGTACTGTTGGAGAAAGATAAAGAGATTGATCGAACCGTTATAGTTAAATATTAAAACCATCGACGTATAGTATGAACTACGCAGAGATAGGAAAAATGGTCGGCTGAAAGAAAAAGATAGCGACTGGTGGCGGCCAAGCCTTGTCTCTTTCTAATTAGCAGCCGTAGTACGAAAGTATAGAAAACGTAGCCAATAGGAGCATTAGAAAAGGAGAGCGATTGGCCGCCACCTCATTCCCTCTTTGTTTATTTGAGCGGACACTTTTTCAAAGGATCTACGGTAGGGATCGTGTAGTCCATACTATATCTCGATGGTTAAAACCAAGAACTTTAATCATCTTACCGTTAATCCCACCAAAAGGAAACAGAACAAAACTATGGATAAAAGTTTCATTTCGTTTAAATTACACAACTGTTGTTCAGAAAACTGATTCCTCTCTAGTGGAGTACGCATTTTTATATAAAATCATTGGCTATTGTTGGGACTTATCTACGATCAAAAAATCATTTATCACAGCAACACATCCGCAAAAAACTGCTGATATTTTTCTTTCGTGACATTCGTCAGGCATGGGATTATTACGAATTGCACCGGGCATAATACAATTAATGACTCTAATCGTTCAGTATATTCCTGGTGATGAGTTTACTGCGATGGTTGGATAAGTTACAAAAACAGATCATTTTTACATATTTTACACAATGCCGCCAGTGACAAACAAATTAATATTAATTACCGGATATTATTAGAAGATTCCAGGAAGCTTTGACAACATTACATTTTTCCATTCAAAAATGACAAATTTGAGTTAATTGTTAATTCACATTTATTTCAATATCACTGAAACATATCTATCAGCATTATAGTACAATTTGAGTATTTCGCAATAATTCGCACAAGTCAGATAGTGACAAAAGGACATTAACTTAATTCCTAACAATATAAAGACAATAGTCAAAAGCATTATTGATAACTGTACTCTAATGGGACCTCATTTGGTACAGAGGTCGCTTCGAACGCCAAACGTTCTGCTTCCCTCTGCGCAGCAATTTCTGCGTGTTCTTGTGCGATTTTTTGGAACAGTTGTAGATGTTTGTCTTTCGCCCTGGTTACACTAGTAGAATCCTACAAAAAATAACAACCAATCAAGACGACTGCATCTATCTGCTAGACGTACAAATTGTTGGCAGTATAAAAAAATTAAAAAATAAATTGAAAAACAAGTAAATAAACATGGAGCAATTACCGCCGGTACATGAGGGGGAATTCCTTGAGCATTTGCATTAGCAATTCTTTCGTAAAGAGCATAATGCTTTTCCTTGGCAAGTTTAACGGCCTCGGAGTCTGTAGGAGTCACCAGAGTGTCCTCGAAATTCGTCAAAGAAGGATGGAAGCCATTGGCATCAGCCACGTAATCAACGGTTCTCACTTTGTGCTTTGGATCTATATACGAGTAAGAACCTACAAGAGAATAAAATACGATATTACTTTGAAATTATAAAAAAAATGATAACTTGAGGAAGCTCTTGGAAAAGTTCGATAGATTATTTTTGTTTACTTATTCCAAGCAATTGTTTTGAACGTAGACAAAATGCGGACGAATTGAGATTAAAAACGTCATAACCTCCCAGATAAATATCCCAGCAATCCATCAGCAGCACATTGTACAGATTGTTGGTAAAACCATAGAAAAATGTATACTCATTTGTTGCCATATTTGCAGCAATACATAACTATTACAATTCCAATAATAGGAGTTTATAAGTATTTTAGTCATGATTTATTAAGATCGTGAATTCAAAAAAATAATTCATTGCTAAGAATTTCTTAACAAAATATTATTTTGTTTAAGCAATTACTTTTTATAGAATATTTGCAAGATGGACTTACAAAAGTAACGCGAAATAAATTACTTTGCTTGTTGCAATTATTGCAACTATTTTTATGCATGTTTGCTATTATTATTTTTAAAAAATTTTTATTAATACTAAATTTAAGGCGTATTCTTGGGAAATCTTTGCCGTAAAAATAGGTCAAGTGTTCCGCACAGACATTTTGTATTATGTGAATTTACAATTTATATCGTATTGAACATACCATGAACAACTCCGGAACCATCACCAGCTTCCTGATGAATTCGATCGATTTGTCCAGGGTAACGTCCTGCTTGATATTTAAAGCTGTATGGTTTTGGGGGTGGTGGAGGAGTGGTTACTTCCAAATTTTCCGTTGAGTATTTGCCGAAGACCTCAAGAGCCCAAGAGCCCATGCACATGTTCAAAAGAACTAGGGCAATCTCAAATAAAAAAATATTTAATTAAATTACACAAGCAGCATAACCGACTTAATCAGAATTAACGACCATGGCCGGATAATTCATAAAAAAGAATGTATGGTCCATTTTAATAAAGTGACCTTCCCATTACAATAATTTTCATGCAACGACGTGCCATACGCGAATCCGTGCCGGATACGAAAACTCGCTGCTTTCTAAATGTCTGACATTTTAATACATTCGAATTCGATATTCTTTATTATACTTACTGCACGCCATCGTGTCTTTGAGAAAATAACAGCCACCATTTATTTATGTATCAGCCATAGAGATACAAATTGAATGTAATCAATTTCAAACTAACTTTTTCTAGCTATTATATAATCTATATGAGACTTTACATTTAAACGATTAATAGCGTTACGCAGACGAGAATTTTGCTAACCTTGATCTTTGTGCACAAAACATTAAGGCAAAAGTAAAGAAACTGCTAAGTCGTTAAATCTGCTGTACATCTGAATATTCTAACCTCTCATTACTTACCATGGCAGTATTCATTTTTCTTAGTAAAGTAAACTCTAAAGATCTTAACGTTTTCGCAAGCAGCTGTATACTGAGTCGATATTCTCTTCAGTGAAAGTCATATAAGAATCTTTGAGGAAAAAGTGGAGGCAAGACTTTAAGCTCCTTTCACAACGAATGCGGTTCGGTTGCTTGATTATTTACGTTAAGTAATGAGAGCACCTTGAATTTTGACTTATTTGTATTTTAATATTTTATATTGCTTAATGAATATCTATATGTGAGAAATATTTTTATCTAGGCTGAAAGTCACTATTTGACTTACGATTATTATGCTTTTATGCAATTGTGAACGCACTTTAATGAAATCTCGGATGATTCAATCCTCATTAAATTCGTCAATGACTAGAGATAATTTGCATTACTACGCACTTACTTAAAACACAGAATTATCTCTATATCAAATTATTACCTGTTGTAGATTACGAAACAACTTGTAAAAGTTTAACCTATTTTTGATAAAAGATATTTTAGATTAACGAGAATCTTTTTAGTTTCGCTAGAATGTCAAGGTCGTGTTCATGCTTTCGTAGCATGAAAGGGGTCAAAGGTTAGATCGAATTGCACGGTTCGTCTTAAAGTGTATATGATATTTAGAAACATGTCATTATTACTTATAACTAGATATATGTATTCCAAACAACAATAATTGCGTAAAATACAAAAGTTATAGGTGAAAAGTAAAGAATGACGATTCGTTGATAATATTGAAGTGAAAAAAAGAACCTTTATTCAAAAATTTTTATCTAATTTTACACTACAAGTGTTAGCATTATTTAATAAACGTTGTAAATATTATCAAATATACTTAAAAAAAGACAGCTGTTAAACCCATTAAAAATACATAGATCCGTCAATACGCTTCAATAGCATCAAGTGTGATCAGGACGAAAAAGTTTAATTAATCACGAGTTAATCAATTTCAAGTTTCTTGAAGCTTCCCTCAACACCAAAAATATCAGTAACGTTCTTGGCCTTGTCGGGTCTCAGAGTTTCGTTAACGCGATGATTTGCTTCATCGTCCTGAAACCAGCTTCGATGTTCCTCCAATTTTTTAATACTGGCAGCATGAAGATCCTTTATACTTCCAGCCTTTCCTCCAAGTTCATTGGGCAATATTTCTAAAGGTATCTGTTTTTCCAGACTCTCTTTCGTGGAATGAACGAAGAGCTATAACGATATCAAGGATTTAAAAAAAATTATTAATAATTCAACACAAATTGAATTTTCTGGTAGAAATTGATAATTTTTAAATACACGGAACGAAATGTTTTTTTTAGACTTTCTTCCGAAGAATTAATTAATAGATGCTATAGAAATATCCAAAATTAAAAAAATCAATTATTCAATTAAAAATGAATTTTCAAATAGGAATTGATATTTCGTCGATTCATCCATTGGCCTGATAAAATTCTTATGTGACTACTTATGTTATTCTTACCATATCCATTAAACTCTTTTTCATGAAGGGTTTCATCATACCAAGGATAACATCCATCACAGGAGTAGTGTTCATGAAGTGTAATCCCTTGAGCCGAACAGGAAGACCTTCTTGAAGATAGTAAAGAAACTTTTTCAACCCCATAGGACTGAGTCGACCAGCATGGCCGAAGACGACGCCCTCCATATCAATAAGAATTATGTGCCCAGGGAGAGTTCCTTCCCTAAGCATCCACAGTTCAAGGACCATACAGAAGTACTTCATACAATCATTATATACGTAATGAGACGGATCGAAGTCAATTAATTTACCAATGATGATTTTATGACCATCTCTCGTCGTACCTTCCAGAGACGTGTACACCCTTAAAAAAAATGTATATCCAACCAACTTTGTAAGGTAAAAGTAAAAACGCCAATATTCCTTATACGTGGTTCAGATAAGTTTTTATCTTTTTTTGAAAAATGAAAAAAATTGTAAGAACTTACGCAACGTTAAAAGCTTGCCGCAATTCTTTTTGTCCCATTGGATCTCTGTTAGAGAAAAACTCTGGTACGTGCGTTCGCACGGTGTAATATACGTCAATGGTAGATTTGGTTGATTCGATGCTGTAGTAATTACTGTGTAAAAAAAGAGCCAACTCGCTGTCCGTAATATTTGGTAAATGCGGTTGCTTCTGGCACCATTCTCTTAAGGATTGAATATCTGCTTTCTTTAATTCAGGATTTCGCTTGAGCTCCTCCTCTAGACTTACTAGTTGAATCAGCGCCATTTTTAATTGCCTTGTTATCTGCAATGAGCTCATTATGTGAAGTTACATCGTTAAATTATTTTATTCTCACTTTATTAGTCAACGTGTATTGACAATTAAATTAAATTACGACCCCTTTAATAATCAAATTCCAGTCAGACCCACTTGATCAAATCATACGCATCCGTCGTTCTTTATAAGATCAATTGCGCAATAAAACACTCATCAATCTACCGTACATCATATTCTTTTAGATAACCGTCTTGATCATGATAAACAACCAAGAATAGCATATTTAGATTTTTCATGTACGAATAATCGAGTTAATTGTGTCGATTACGTAGGTTGAATGAAACATTTTTTTAATGAAATTCATATGAAATTTTACAAAAATCACATATGCCGCTTTTTGAAAAATATATTATCAGTTATAATATTTTTATTATTTATGTATTTGTATTTAACATACTATTTTATTGGCTTTCGTGAGTTACCCTTTCTTTAATTAATTCAATACATTTTTTTATGGTTAATTTCATGTCTGTGTAAGGATTTTGGCTCTTACTTCTTTTTTTCTTCAAGGATCCAGATACTGCCACGAATGTCAAAACGTGTTCCTGGGCCAACGCTTCTTATAGTACTGAGAACTCGGCTCTTGCAGTCGCTGACGATGTGCGTCTCGTGCAGTCTTAGCTGGCGTGACCAAAAGTAACATATTAGTGTGCAGGAAAAAAAAGGTAGGATAAAGGGACAAAAACTTGAGGAATATGCAGACGATGATACTTGGAATATTTCTCTGTCAGTGCTAGATATATTATTTAGTTTATTAGTAGTTATTCTCCTGTGTTAAAGTAAAGATTTATGCAACAGACCTTGAATATAATAGATATATATGTTATACATATATATAGATATATTACCTGGCGATCAGACACTCGCCTTAAAAAAGTTGTGTCATTCCAAACAATGTTTGTCATTGAGAAATGATAGTGTCTATGATAGTCTCGTGGTGCACATACATAATACATATAAAGAAATTATTCTGATATATTGTGTCGCAAAGAAAATACATGACTCATAATTCTTTTTTTTTCTTATAATGATATATTATTATTTTTCATTGCATTGCGATTCAAGCAATGCATTTTCTTATGGACGTTTCAAGCACACAGGAATAAATTGTCGGTTTGCGTTGATGGGATAAATAATACAGTAGAAATTAATTAACGGTGAGAAAAATAAAATGGTCGTTGACTAGAGCTTATTGTGTACAATGAAAAGACTACATGCGATGTTTTTTAATAACGCAAGCATATTTATATTTTGTTTGTATTGTTCAACGCGCGGATATTATCTAATCGTTAACTGTTCATTTCATTTTGATAGATTTTTCCTTGAATTCTAACGTGAAATGTGTTAATTCAAATTTGTTTCGTTCAAAAGATAATCAATAGCTCCTTGTTTTCCGGGACGTTTACGCTTTTCCAAATGGCATCCGGTTAGCGGTAAGAATAAATAGGTCATTCGATGGAGCGTGCCGGTGGATATATAGCAAAGAAGAAAAAAACAGATCGATGAATCGCCAGAAGACCAAGGGACGGAAAAAGGATTCGCGTGTATATCTACCAGTGAGGTGATGCTGCCACCTTGAGGTTACCCTGGAAACGGCATTTATGTACGGAAAATGCGGAAAGGCAGTTGTCGTTCAAGAAATGTGCTTTTGAATTGTAGCGCGGATAGTGCTGCTGCCTGGTGCCAACCGTTGGGTTCTGTTTTCAAAAGACAGCACCCTATGTCCTGAGGTCGAAATCGATGACACTTGGATAATAAGTTATAACGGTCATTTAAGTACGTGTATTCTCGTGTGTTGGATTCAGAGAATCTACCGGATAACGGACAGGAAGTCAGTGCAAAATGGAATCTGCTATTGTACATCTGGAACAGAGTGTGAGTTGCGTTATTATTAATTTCCGGCTAACCTTGCGGGAGCACATTTGAGTTTTTCAGATGAATATTTCATACGTGATTCTTGTGAATTTAGGTCCAGAAGGCTGACGGCAAACTGGACATGATTGCTTGGCAGATTGACAGCTTTGAAAAGGAGTTTCAAGATCCTGATAATGAAGTAACGTACATTGATTTATTAGTATTTATTTTTGACTTGCAAGCCAAGTGCTCATTAGTTTTACCTTGACCTACCTTAATGGATGCTGTAATTTTGTCTTGTTTGAAATTAATTCTATATTTTTGTACATGTGATTACTTATTTTAATATTAAAGAGATTAGTACAGTATTTTTTCTTTTATGAGTTTATAGATAGGTGCTGTCTAAGGTACTGCTATCTTTAGCTATTCACATTTGAAATTACAGATATAATCATAAAATTTTGCATGCTATTTTGAACAGATATCTGTCCTTAGACTGTTGCGCTCAGTGACTCAGGTTAAGGAGGAATATCAGACGCTGCGCCAAGATATCCTGGAGGTGCAGCAGCTCCAGAAGCAACTTTCAGAGTCTTTAAGAGCTCAACTCTTGCAGGTGCAAGGACACTTCAATATTTTGCGTAACAAAATAGTTGGTCCTAACAAAACACCACAGTTAAAATAAAAATGGGGAACTTAGATATCTAGATAATTTTTATTTTATTTGTTTAAGTTTCAGGTATATGTCCGTTATGTTGCTGAATTTATATTTATTTTCAAATTGATTTTCAATGCCAAAACTTAAAAACATATTTTATAATAAATAATTTGCCTTATACTAATGAGCTTGCCTAAACCATAAACTATGGAAATAAATTGCATACAAGTAGGCAGCTTACAAGGCAGATTATTTGTCAAGTCAGACTTGCTAATTTCTTACTTGTTGTTTTCAAATTTTACTGATCCATTAACAGCATGACAGAGGGAACAAATGGAAAAACTGACAAACTATTTGACACGTGCTTTACTTGCGGTGCTGGGGCCAATGGAAACCAACAACTTTTCATTTGAGATTATTTGTTTGTAATCAGTGAAATTTGAAAGCATAATTTAAACTTTATATGAGTTCACTCTAGAGTTGAATAGTGAAATTAATTTTTTGTATTTATTTTCGCTATGTCTTTAATTCTCTTTCAAACTTGTATGGAAGATTAATTCCAAAATCTTGCACTGCATTTTTCTAATAATTCTACCACTGCATTTTTATTAGAAAATCTTTAAGAACAAAATGATGTACGCAATACTACATTGAGAATGTTTACTGTATATGAAGGGGGAAAAAAATTCTTTATTGGGTTGAAAAAAAAGAATCCAATTTTAAATGCAGTAAATCCAACAAGATGAAACTAGCAAAATATTATAAAGTAATGAAATTAATAATGCCTTAAAACATAGGTGCGCATTTAATGGGACTATGTGTACTATCTTTAACACTATGTATACTGTTACTATTACAGCGTAAACAATAACGACCCGTTACCTTTTAACGTAACTGAACTATTATTAATTACTATTAGTAAACCATCCAAACCCTAACGTTTTGTCGATAGTTGATAGACCAGCCTTTTCAAAAGTGATTTGGCCTCTTTCAATACTATGGCACCTACAATAATATACAATCTGATATCACGGTTTAACTGTACTTAACTACAACATTTTTATCTATTCAATGAATTAGAAATACAGCACCGTCTAGTTTTTTCTTACTACTTTTGAAATTTATTACTGTGACTTTCAACAAAACGTTATAACGTGGCTGATATGTATTTCCCAAAATCTGCAATGTATCAGCGTACCTTTACGAAGTACGTAGCACGAGTAGCATTAAACAAAGTCAATTTTTCGCAATAAGACAATTGAATATCAATTCAGTCACGTATGGTTTACTGATATTTATTAAGAAAGTGTTAGGTTTCCTATGCACAACTAATAATAAAGTATATTTCCATTGAGTGTCGCGAGGTCTTCGAGATGACTTCAAAGTATCTGCCAAAGTATAGAGAAAATGTAAAACCAATTTTATAGCTAATATCACTTAAAAAATACCAATGACTAATTGAACTCGATGCGAAGAACCGACACTGTAACGTAAACCTACCTTTACTTAAAATCAATATACTTAACGAAGAGAAGAATGGTCTGGAACGCATTCAAAATGTGCCAAATAATGTTGGTCAATTAGTTTGGACTTTTGAGTGATAATACACAATGAGACGTGGTCAGAAGTCATAAACGACACTTAGCACGGAGAAAGCTGTTTGGAATAGTATTACTATTTTTTTTTATTTTCCAACTCCAACTAATGTGCCAATGATTTTTGATCGATCTGTAAAATATTCTGAATTCAGAAGTAAAGTAGACTCTAAGAATTTTTTAAAATTGTTAGTCTACATATCACAATATCAGCCTTCTCCGATCTATAATTGAAATCATTTTTTATTTCTTATTTTTGTCCTCTCCTTTAATCATATAACGCAGGCAATGAAATATTCTGGTAGAATATACAGGGTGTTTTTTAAAGGCGCAATATAGCATGTAATGTTCTTGACATAATATTGTAGTGGACACGTAACATGTAGCGGACCAGTCAATATTAATTATTATAATTGTAAACATACATAGCGTCTTCCAAATATATTTAATATACTACTACTTTAATACGCGATTTTAGCACTATGTCGCCTCTTTAGAAAAACACCCTTCAATGTATTTATCCGTAATACATTTATCTTCATTTTTTTAATTTTATTTATTTTTTACAAATTACCAATCATGAACAAGTTTTTCCTTTTCAACTATTTTTCGTATATATTAATAGATACGTATGTATGTACACCTAAGTTTACACATTATCGATTTTTCAATTTTTGCACTAAACGCACCCTAACCCTTGATAAACTGTCAATTGAACAGGCCAATTCCAAATGCCAGCGTTGCGTCGTTATTCTGCGATATAAGATATGGAAATTACGGCTTTTTACGGTCAACGGGCGGAACGTTATTAATTGGTTTTTAATGTCACTAATTATAACTTTACATCGTTTCTTAAGAGATATTTAAGATAATTGCTATTTGTAGTTAATGACCCTTAATGTGGGGATAGTCATTTTTTTTACTTAAATTGATGTCACATAAAGCTTGGCAATTTTAACTTTGCTCGGTTCAACTGTAGATTAACATCGATTGGGAGTTAAGGATACACGTGCGATATCGCCCATTGGAATTGGCTGTGAAATTATTAGAATTAGTCGAAGATGCGTTGATTATTATTGATTCCATGTAATTGCTCAAAAAATTTCGATGTATATTTGAAAAAAAACCAGGAACACGATAAAGGAAAAAATCTGTAACTTTTTAGATATTTATCACATTATTACGAAATAAACTGTTATCTCTGTAGCAAAAATATCAGTTGACTATCAATGCGAATATTTGTCTAAACCCCGAACCCTATTGTCATCGCGGCGGTTCCTGGTGAAAATCAAAAGCGACAGTTTTTGATCGATGAACCTCGGCGGAATTTGACGTTGGTTAAACGACAAATTCCATCGTGACGATTAACGGCCTATAGCGAAGCCGTTAATTGCGTAGACGCGCGCAGTCAAGTACAGCCGTAGCTTTAATAAAAAATAACTTTTTCGGATCGTATTACCAAATTAATTATTAACAATCACATTTTGTTATAACTGGTGCTCCATAAATCTGTCGATATTTTTTAGCAGTGCCTCAAATAAGTTCTGGGTTTGCAAATTCCAAATACGTATGTTTTGGGTGCAAAAGTACGCCTGTACACCAGGGACTGATTGATCGCACGGAATTGGCAAAGTCCATTCTTTTTTATTTTCTGTTTCTATAAGCTGCGCTATACACGCCAAGCGTTATTTTCTACTCAGACGTGTCGAGGTCCACTCACGTCACCTTTCGTATACGGAGTTCAGTTTCATTAGTTTATCCTTTTTTTATTTTCCACTCTTTTTTTTCGTATAATCGCAAAACAGTTCTGAATTGGAACGATTATTTCTGGTGGATTAAACATAAATCCTCCATTTGCGAAATACAAAATTTGTCATGTGTTGCTTTATGTTTCATGTCCGTATTTGTAATGCATATTAAAGACGAACGTTGGACGTGTATATCCTACACGGGACCATGGAAGAGTATCGAGAGAAAAAGTTTACACGCACGGAGTATACGGTACCACGTAATTTCGTAGGATTCGAAAGACTCGAATGAAATTACGCTGTTTGGCGTGTTGTGGTGCTTTATATATTTTTTATCCCTCAGGAGAAAATTATACTCTCCATTCGCTCGTGATTGATGAGCTTGCACCTGGGTACAAAAGAGAAGCGTGTTACCTTCAAGGATGGCATCTATCTAGTCTCACCACATTACACGTTCACTTCGGAAAATCCTTGGGGAAAAACACCCCAGGAAAATCTTAAAGCCAAGTACTCATAGCACCATGCCGTTTAATGGCGATAATAAGGAAGTATCATTTTACTCCTCACAATAAAAATTGAAATGAGACCCAAACGGTCGACCTGAGGTAGCAAAAGTGTCTGCGAGGAGAAAAATGCCAGGACTGGAGTCTTTCTCAAGAATGATAGGCGGACTCTATAACGTGTATACGTCTGTAGAAAGCGTGGTGAGAATCGATTCGCGGATGTTGCAAGGAGCACGATAGCATCTGCGCTGAGCAAGGAGTCAGAACTCTTCCAAGAGCCACGAGAAACGCCGTGCAAGAGGATTAAACGTAATGGATCTTTATTTATTTATTTTTCTTTGTTATACAATTTTGTACTGTACTTTATAAATATTTTTGAAATTCTAGGTGGTACTTTCTTTAGAAGACTACAGAAGCTACTGTCCTCCTCTAGTGAAGCAGATGCTTTAACGACAGCACACCTTTTATGTTCTTCTAACAGTACCTACCCAACCTTTCAACCCTCTTGGGAACAATGTCACCCCTTGGAACAATGACTGAACGCATTCAGTCAAGCGTTCCCACTCGTTCCCGAAGTAATCACGGTTAGTAGCTTGAACTGAAGACAAGATTCTCCATCGAAAAAATCAAAGGATTGTTACTAATGTTTATTGACCTTATTTTCAAGTTCCTTTCATGCACGACCGAGCAGCGTGGATGGCTACAAAGTTACCCCGTAGGAAAACCACGAAGGGGTAGTGGTAGATACCAACACCCTTTGGTATTTTTCAAGTGTCGATGGGATTTTAAAGAATTTCTAAACAATTTTGGAGCGCATTATATACTATGGACGCATTCCATCTCTGTTGCAGTTTTCAGTCAATTGGATAATGATTATCTGGAATTATCAAATATTTGTAGATTTTTTTTTTTTTCGAAGTTCATTATTTAATGAGGTCAATTTTGTTTTTAGACTTTGACTGGAGTACCTAATGCAGTAATGAAAAATACGGAGTATCTTATTACTTGTATTATTTCATTACCAGTTCTAATCAACCTCGTCTCCGCCATTTTCTCATCGCAACTCGCGTTTCCGTAATTCCATTCGAGCCGTCTTGGCCGCTTGCCGACGTCATCAACCACTCTTATTTTTTCTTGCTTTCCGGTTGGTTATTGCTAATAAAACAGTAATTATTCACGCCGAAATTGCTGTAGCAAGTTATACAACGTTAGTAATGGGTGATAAACGTGATGGCGGTGCGATAATGCTGTTTACTAGGTGGATTAATATCATCTTTTTCCGTCATGCCATAATCGAGCAAATACGCAAGAAACAATGTTTTACGGCTTTGAAATTACAGATAAACTTTGTTTAACCTATAAATATTAGACTTTGCATCTTTCCTCTATATATGGTTATACCGTACGAGAAGGTGGCATCTTTACGTTTGCTGCGCTTACAACTATTCCATGCGGTTCCGTTCCGTTCCCATAAAGTATACTTACTTTGTAAAGGGAAACGGAAAATATATTTACGGCATTTCCATCCCCTTAGGCAGGAAAAGTGTTTTTTTTTTCCTATCCGACAAGCGCTTTTACCGAAAGTGTTTTCTAAGTAAACGATTCGGGGTACCATACAGCCGCGTTTTGCTCACAGATTCAAATTTCTCAGCTGCCTCTCGAACAGGTAGAAAATTTGTCACAGACACTGGATTTTTTATTAAATCATCGTCATGAATATGAATTTAATAAAAAAATAATAATAAATTTCCATAAACAATGAAAGATTCGGAATACAATTTTTTTTTAATTTTCACTGAAACGTATTGGTCCCAGGGGGTATATTCGATCCGCCATGTAGGGTTTAGGACTTTGTCTTGTAAATCAGCCAGTAGACCCCAGTAAATCGTATGCAGGTCGATTCAAAGTATGTATGCCGGGGCTTGAGAGGGTAGTAGAGATATTCAAGATTTCGGTATAACAATGTCTCAACAATAGTGGATGATTTTGATATTTAAATCAGATTCGAAAATCTACAAATTGCTGACGTGGCCAACACAGGCGAGAATGCCACAAGATTATAAAGGTCGATTCAAAGAGGAGTATCATCCAAAAAATTCTTCGTAACACACTAGGGCACTCTCCTACTCTTACCACCCACTCGGTGTGCCTCCCATACGAAGAAAGGCACTTGATGCCGCATAAGCCCCCCGTAGAAGAGATTCTGCGCAATCGAATAGCCCCAAACTAGGGGATGATCGTCCCCCGTTCCGAATGGAAGATTCGCGGAATTCGTGCGTTCTCGCGGCAGTCTGGACGCCGTGGCAAAGAACGTGCCGTTGAAGGAGAGCACCCGCTATATACCTTAGTATATATATCTATACCGGATCTAAAGGATCCTTTCTATCTCGAAGGCTGTGTTCTTGAGACTAGCCAGCCTGGAAGATACGAGTCTGCGCAGTGATGTTCCAGTGGGTTCTGCTCCTGAGGGTGTACAGAGTGAGTCAGTGAGCCTGAGGGATGGTTGGGCGCCTGTACGAATTCAGAGGGTTGAATAGAAAGTGCTACCAGAATCGGTGTGGAGCTCTCGTCGAGCCTGTATAGGGGATGATTTCGGTTTTTAAGATAAGGGTGTGGTGGTAGAGCGGGAACGTGTGTAGTCAGAGTACAGTGGGTCTTCTTCGGGTATAACCATCCCCGATGACGTTGCCCTGGCTGTAGTGACTTTCATGGGATCGTAACACGTGCGTGAATATAACCGAGCGAATAAGAGAGAGAGAGGGAGAAAGAAAAAAATATACATCTCTTATCGTATACATTAAACGGAAAAACCAACCCTGCGCTTTAAGAGAGGTATCCACCCCCTGTGGAATAGGAACTGCATTGTGTCGTGTAAATTGTAACTTTCATATTTTTTATTCACAATTATTATATAACGCTTGCACATCTATTTAGAGTATACCTATGCTTGGAATCGATATCGTGGTTTAATCAAAAGTGTCAATGATTTTAATCAACGTTCAGATCAGTTTAAATATTATAGTGTTACTTTCGTAGCACGAAAATAATTTATCGTCAAAGTGCGACGGTAATGCGATTGCCAAAGCCTGTGGTACCTGTACCCTTGGGTGTTTCTGGTATTTCAGTGTTCTTTTAAGAGGAGCAATTAGGAAAGAGATATATATGTATATAGCTTCGTGTGTGTGTGTGTGTGTGTGTGTGTGTGTGTGTGTGTGTGTGTGTGTGTGTGTGTGTGTGTGTGTGTGTGTGT
>JARQTJ010000479.1:1720272-1738814 GCA_030142635.1 Trachelus troglodyta
GTGTGTGTGTGTGTGTGTGTGTGTGTGTGTGTGTGTGTGTGTGTGTGTGTGTGTGTGTGTGTGTGTGTGTGTGTGTACACAGTCTCTTGCCTAAAGTAATGCATGAATTTAGCATTTGGTACTTGCGAGTGTAATATGTCGTGTGTAGTGACGTTATAATATACGGCTGAAGGGGTAATTGATAGAGTGACCATAACCTATATGTATTATATAGATATATTACGTATTGCATATGTATATATGTATAAATATATAACATAATGGTTTGTTGTATAGATAGTGGAAAGGTTCAAAATTGATACTCTGGACATTATTTGACTGATCTCGCGGTGAAATACCCATGGGGTAACTGATTGTCAGTTGTCTCCTATAAGTTAGGGTTGTTTTCGCGTGTAGGAAGTCCGTTAGGAGGTCGGAACTTCGCTGACTGCGGGACTGTAGATACGATTTGTGGGATACCGACTTCGGGATTCGCCCCAGGGAACTCTTGGGGATTCTAGACGGGAATTTACGCTGGAATTTCGACGCGGTGACAACGCGACTCGCTGAGAATCTCATTGGATCATCCGTGACGCAACTCACATTGTCAAAATAGCGAGGTCGCGCGATTCACTTTGTGAGCTAAAAAACGAATTTCGTGGAGTTGAATTAGATTTTGTTGACGGACATTTTTTTCAATTGACAATTCGTAAATTTTGATAAAAATTTATCGAACCTATGTAAATATGTTATTTTTACTTTTTAATGCTTTCTCCTTATCACAGGGTCGATTAGCAAAGCGGGTATTGCTCGAAGATCTTTTGGAAGCGAGCCAATTTCTAATAAAATTCTGTTATTAGTTTGCCAAAGACGAGGGCCACGTACGAACGAGAAAAGGAATAAAAGTAAGAGGCAAAACTTGAGGGAAAGAGAAAGTTAATGAAAGGAATATATCTCGAGTAGAAAATGAAGTAGCAAAAATTAAAAGAGTCACTTTCGACTTTCGGTAAAATTCATTTGTTTTCAAAATTAACATAAGAGCAATATATGACTGTAAGATTCATGGGTGACTTATGGGGTTGAACAACGTGTAATTTGTCATTAAAGATTCTAAATTCAAGGTGAAATGTCTTGGGAGCATCAGATTTACATTTCCCAGTAACACAGTCTAAACGCAATACTTTGGTATCGAAGGTAGCAAAATTAAGCATAATTAATTTGTCGACGTAAAAGAGGGTCGGCATCCTCCCCATAGCGAACTACCTACAGCCTCTCTTCCGAAATGCTAATTCTTCTCCCTCGCTTTCTTTTTCTCTGTTCTATTCATTTATTTAATCTTGTTTCTTCTTCAGTCCCCCTATCTATCGTGGAATAACGAAATTTCGTACTTTACCAAATTCCAGGAGTCCAAATTTCAGAATCTCTCGTCAATTGACGGAATTATATTGTCTCAAATTTTATTTCTTTTATTTTCTTCTTAACTTGCTCGGATTTCTTTTTTGCCACTGACATCTATCTGTCGCTCGTACCGCCCGCTATTTCTTTTCAGGCTCTCAAACTCTCGTAGACACTCAATCTTCGATGCTTACGTAGTAGGTATATATGGTTTGTCCTATCAGACCAGACCAAGGCGTCCGTATGAAATAAGCGAACCGCGAGAAATGACCGTGGCTCAATCTATCTAGGATATTAGCAAGGCCTATGGATGTTCGCGAGAATTCGATACCGAACGTTCGCCAAGCTCATTCGAGCGTCCTAGATCCTCTCCGCGTTCTATTAGAGGCTCCTTTTTGCTAAGCCACTGATTCGTGGCGGCGCTTATCCGGCCGTACGTTGCATATACGTGGATACATATATTTTTAGCGTGAACGAGAAGGTACGAAGGGAGGAGTAATAAGGTAGATTGGGTTGAAGTAATAGGGTGAACAGGAAGAGAAAGAGAGTAAAAAAGAAAGCTTATGTTTCAGAAGAAGGTCAGGTCAAGTGTTTGTGTATCCATAAAGCAGGGCACGGTAAATAAAGGGTGCATGAGATTGTAAATTTTTTCATTGAAAGGAGAGGGTAGCGTTAAAGTTTTTCTGCATTTTTTTCATTCGTTTTTTTTTGAAGGTACAAAAAAATTGGTCTCTCAGAGTCAGAAAACATGGAAAAAAAATCCGATGCTCGGATCAAAAAAACCTCCATTGAGAGTGTAACGCGAAATAAATTTTGTTGGAAAATTCGATTACGCTAAATGTCCCAAGTATCTCATAAAGTACATATATATTTTCTGTAACAAGAACAAAATAAATCCAGTGAGTACAACAATGATATTTCTCGTAAAAACTTTCTGGAAAATAAAATAACACTGAAACTCCTAGTTGTCTATACATATATCCCTTACGTCCAAAGGATAAGATAAAAAAGAATTCGCGTCAAAGGTCGCTCTTGATTTTCAGAAATCGAATTTCGACGCGTACGCAGATCAGTAAAAGGTATTGCGATGCGGGTAGCGTCTACAGAAGCAGTGTTGTAGTCATGAGCAATAGCAGTGTGAGGAGGTACACGACTACTTGTCAGCAGGGTGATTTTCAACAGGGAGTATAGACTGTCATATACGTAGTAGCATACGAGACACGTATACTGCATACTGAACTGAGAAATTAGTGTGCAAGAAATTAAGGGAAGAAAGGCAATAATAATACAAAAATAGAAAAATAAATCTAAAGGATAACGTAGAAATAGAAATGGTTGACAGTTGGGTCGACGTGAAACCCAGGGGCGTGTCAAGTAATCCTATGAATTATTAGACTGGCAAGTAGGTAGAGTAGGGTAGGTAGGTAGATGTCTTTCGCGTTGAGTTTATGATAATATTTAATCCAGTTAACGTGGAATATAGAACATATATATATATATAAAGTCTATAGCTATACATATAATGTCGATGGCTCTCTAGCCACGATACGTAAAACTCGTGGCAGTCAGTCAGTCGATGTCCCGGTGTGCTGTTCTGTTGGCAGCGCTAATAATCCAGTTACAAAAACAGTGTTAGAACAAAGAACTCGTCGTAAGAGTCAACAGAGTCTGCGACTGAGAAAGATTTCCATTGTGGACGGGTGATCATTCGATCGAGATACTTAATATGACGAAGAAGAAACTGTCTGATGATAATATCTCATTGTGTTACTGCGCATACATCTTGGAGGAAGTGTCTCGTCCATTCCTTCCCGTCTATAGTTTTTTGGCTTCGCATCCATTTACTCACGTCACTTCCTGCTATCGCGAGGACGGTTATTCTGTCTCTTCCTCGCAAATGGACCATTGAGTAAGACGCGTTCAGTGCGATGTGATATTGTAGTGTTCGTTTACGTTGTTGTGGATTTTGTTTTCCCTGCTTCTTGAACGATTATGCGTCGTACTGTGTGAACGAACCTTTATTTTCACGAGGGTGAACAAACGCGATTGACATACATATACACGTGTTCTAAGTGCTTCCTTATGAACGGGTCTTTACGTGGTAACGTATGTGTTACGATTGTGTTTCTACTTTCTTCAGTGGATGTTTGCCAATGAACTTTAACTTGTGTCAAGGATTTCGGCTGTCTAGAGACTTTATATTGGACTAGTAAGGTATTTTGGAATGGTAATCTATATGTGTGTTATATAACGAAATATATATATAAAGGAGGTATAACAGTCGTTATATTTATTGTGAGTGACTTTGTTAACGTGTTTTGAATTTGTTTGAATTAATCGTGTAAACGAATCTCTATCGTGAGTGTACCGACGTGTCCGTACGTACGAGTTTTATGTACGTTGATAAAGGATACAAGAACAGAATTACTGAGAGTGCAGGATTATCGTAACGAGGAATAAAAATTGTTACAAGTGGGATAAGCAACGTTAATGTTTCGCTTAACGGTGGAATAAAGAAGCGTCTAAAGAAGAGCCGAGTAAAGTTTTGAAAAGAAACAAGAATAAGAGAAGAACCGGTGTAAGATTAAAATTTTCCTTTAACGGTTTCCAAACGCTGACATCAAACAGATATTCTTGGTAACTTTGTGACTTAACTTTGCTTCGAGGACTTTGAGGGTTGTGAAAAGTGCTGAAAAAGGTGAAAAAATCGTTTGGACGTCAAAGACGGTGACGACGACGACGGTACAGAAATGGCAGAAGTTCATGTTCACTCATATTTCTCGTACTCGAGGGAAGCCATTAGCAACACTCGCATATCCTTTTTAATTTCACAAAGCGTCGCGACGCACAACCCGAGCGTCGGACCTGTCGAATTGACATTGTGGACGCAGCTTCACGAGTGATATCGCGGTACGTGAACGGAATTAAGAGAAAAATAAAGAAATCCATAAAAAAATTAATTGACCTAAAAAATATAGAATACTTTTAAATTCAGCAGAAACATTCTCCAGGGAGTTACATCCTGTAAAATTCTGTAAAAGAAAGGAAGAAGAAGCCTTCATCCCCGAAACAGTATTTGATTTATCAAAGGGTGTTCCCAGGAAAATCGCATAATCGAACTGTAGTACTACTTGTATTTGGTAGGCCAGTTCAGTAATTTCCAGAGGAGGAAATCCTTGCTGTTGTGATAGAACCTTTAATCATTCGAGATGTCGAAGTATCACGTGACTTGCTGAATATTTTCTTGTGGTGAGGAAGACTTCGTAGCATTCTGGGGAAATTCATAATAATACATCATATTAAATAATAATAACATATTAACAAAACGTCATACTAAGCCCATTACTAAATCTCGTACCCTTTAAATGAAGAAAAATCTAAAGAAACTCAAAACCACAGGGTCAGCCGAATATAACTGAACCGTGAACACCTCCTGAGACTTACCGTCAGGATAATTTAACTTCTACGGCAGAAAAGCTTAAGAACATCGCTAGGAGGATGTTGCCTGGCCGTGTCGGGAGGGCGTCAGGACCCTTTATCGGGAACAGGGAGAAATGAAGTTATCAGTGTCGGCTTACAGAGCTCAAGCTAGTGCTCACAAGAAGATCCTTTGCAACTATCAGCATCAGCTGAGTTACGGTGCTACGAATCAGGCGCCCTCGGCCCGGACCACCTCAGACCCCGCGGCGGTCCTTTCTGCTTTCAAGGTAGGAAAATCCTTTTTATTCAAATTTCTACATACCTATGGTCAGCCCGCAACATAAATATTCAATTCTAGGGGACTTGAATACATTTTGATCCGTGAGGAGATGATCCCTCAAAGTGGAACTGTGATACTACGGCCCGTGAACAATGGCATCCCCAACCTATGGTTTCCCTCCCCCTAACTTTCTTAACAATAGAAAAACATATAAGTGCACTTTTATCTCTCCTATAAACAAATTCAAACTCAAATCCTTCTAAAATGATATCCATTATTATTATTATTATAGTTTCAAGATGTCATCATCACCCTTTTTCATCCTTCCAAGTATACCTATACGTATACCAAGTTCTGCCTATCCACCAATTTCTCAACAGGATACATCCTACACTTTCGTCCCTTTATCCTCCCCATTACTCAGGGCTTAAATCCGAAATAAGATGAGGCTTTCTCAAAATCATCCAATTATGGATACAAAATGACAGAGAAACCAAATTATCTACATATAATTCCAGTACGTAGAACGGTGTTATACATACATAGAATATGAGAATAATGAGAAATTGCAATGCATACATTAAAGTAGCGTGTCGTAGAGAAACGTGTGTAAATATTAGTTCTCAGTTTTCCATACTTACCCTTATCCAGCTACGTCTATGTATTCATCCAGCATAGACATAAGAGAATGCACTACCAATTATACTGTCCCACGGCAATTCTACTCGATCCGCCATCATAGCATGTATATCCTATACCCACACTCTATATATCGTTATACTTTATCCATAGAATGCATATTGTAAAGCCAACTCCATCAGTTAGCTGCACTCGGTAATGCAAATAATAGAGATTCTCCGAACAAGTAACATTGTAATCTTGTAAGGGGGTTGAGGTACCTGTGGAGGGGGGGCGTAGCCTTCCAATTAAGGGTGCTTGCGGGGATGCATTAGTCGCCCGTTACTACCAGTACAACTACCTGGTGGTGCTTGCTTTCCAGGCTACCTCGGTTGCTTTACTGGAGGAATTTTGCTGTGCTGTTATGCCAAGTGAATTAATACTTCCGTACGGTTGTGTACTCGTGTTTGGTAGGTTGAAGAGCTACACAAAATCTCCGAACTGTGGGGTATTCTATATCTAACCATGTTTCAGGTCGGTAATGGGGATAGAATCTGTAATTGAAAATTCTTATGCACCTAGTATACCATACATATATATAACGGGTACCCAATGCAGAAGACAATATAGCGTGTAAGATGCTCTATATAGCATTTATGTGCTGTAGGTGAGTAGGTCGTACGTATTGTACGTGATATATATATATATATATGGTTTGGATATTGGATAACTACTAGGAACGTTGGTATATTACATGGTTATTCAGAAACTCTATTGAGCATTATTTCCTATATCCTGTTCCTGCAATTGGTGATATACACGTATGAATATACACATATATACTGGATGTATCGTAACTCTGATATATGTACTACCTGTGCCTTTAAAGAGTTTACGACATTTCTCAAGGTCCTCGTGGTGGTACTCCTTAGGTCTCATTCTTATTGCAATTTTTACTCAAGACGACATTCAGATTTTCTTCTCGCGAAAAAACATGGCGGAATAAGCACCACTTCATGGAGTGTAATAAAGATATTCCATAGAGTCGTTTACTTGCGCGCGATTCCGGGTCCGGTTACGTTGAGCTTGTCGCGGGGTCCTTACGCAACTCGGCCGATGGGGGGGTTGAAATGTGCAATTCGCTCGATAAAAGACGCTCATCTTAGCGCGCGCGGAAAGGCGGTAAGGGTCGGGGGGGGGGGGTGACGGGGGCCCATAGCACTCCTTTTAATTTCTCTAGAAAATGTTGGTGGTACCTTCGTAAATTTGACACTTCCCGTATATGACGGCCTGGCTCCGTTTTCGCTTCCCTAGCAGACGCCGCGGAATCGCATCTCTGGTTGTGTCGCGTAGTACGCGTCCCATCTTTAACGCGTGGCTCGTCCCCCCTCGCTCTTTCTATCTCTTACTCTGCTTCCGTCAGCTAAGTTTATTCTGACACGAAGTTAGCGTTAGGTACGCGGATCCGTGGCTGGCTAGTCCGCAGATCAGATTATCCTGTACCCAAGTTTATTCGCGAACTCAGTTAACGTTTAACCGGCGAGTTTGAACGCGATGTGTAATTAACGTAGAACTTTGACTAACACACCTGGCCATTTGCCCGGACGTTGTGGACATTCGTTAATTAATTATATCTTGCAATAACATTCACGCGCCATCCCCAAATAACCCAGCACTTCTAACAACTTCATAACTCTGGGTCGTTACTGTACCTTTTCATACTATATCTGGCGTCAACCATTGACCTGTTCCACCAATCCCCTCTCGTCGCAGAGCCAAAACCCTAACCCCAATGAGAATGTAAACTCTTCAGATGTACTCATCAGAGGGTCTGACTCCTTTACCCCTGTTCAAATCTTAAATATACTATCTGGTTGACTGTAGTACATTTGCGTATTTGGAACTTTCTTGTTTTTTTTAGAGTAAGACGAAGGAAGAGCCAGACTTCGCAATTTTTACGTAGCATTTAATGGCATTGGGGGATGCGAATAAATGCGGTGGAGGGTTGTAAGAAACAACGAATAATCGTGAGAATGGGGTAGATATTTTTTTCTTCTGTTTTGTATAGGGGCAAGAGACAAATATAGGGGTGGGTCTGTATTAATGGCCGGAAGTAGTAAAGGGACGAGGGTAAAGGGAAAAGCGTAACGGAGAAAAGAGAGAATCGAGGGACGCTATGGTAAAAGTGGCCGATATTTTGCTTTAACGCACGTGGCAGGCTAGTCAGAAAAGTGGTAGGTATCTGTGAAAATCTCTAGGGAAAGTTTTGTAAAAGTTTCACGGGGAAGCTTCGTATCTGCACAAACACCTATTGGACACCGTGTACAAAGATCCTTAGGCACGGCCACTAGCTTTGTGTAGGTACGTAACGTGTCAGCGGGTCTGGGTTGGGTCATAAAAATGACGAAGAAAACGATAGAAGCCCAGGTCGTATACCTCCACACGTAGAGATAATATTGACCCAAGGATGATACCGTTTTCGGTATTTAATCTTTAACGACTGTTAAACCCGCCGTAACTTTTTGGCTAAACGTTACCCAACCAATTCCTGGGTTATTTGACGTGGGACAAGAATTCTTCCAGTAACCCCCAAGCCCCGTATGGTGACAGTGGACCAAGGATTTTGCAAGTAGAGCAAAGAGGCCGTACCGGAGAGGAGGAAGAATAAGTGGAGGAAGCGCAAAATAGAGAAAAGAGAAGGAGGAAGACGAAGAAGAAGTAAAGTCGCTCGTGCGAACCACACGCTTCACATGGCAACCTAGGGAAGATCAATATCCCCACCAATCGTATTTCTCGACTACGGCACTGTCTCTCACTCTCTCACTTTCTCCCACGCACCGTCCCTCTTCCACTATCTGTTCATAGCTGTCTTTCGCTCTCTTTCTCTCTCCGCCGCTCCTGTCTCGGCCCGTGTCGCTGTAGGTTATGTTCAGCCTAAGTTCCTTTACTCTCTGCCATACTCCACGGCAGCCATACCCACGTCGCCTTTCCTCTATGCTCTTCTTCCGGCAGGAGTAGCTTCGTCCTCTTCTCTTTGGGGTCCCTAAACCTACTTGGGATGCTGCCACCTACCAATACTAGAAAAAGGGCACCTATCGGCGCGGCAGTTACCACCACACCGGCACCAGGCATTGCTGCCTCTGTAACGGAGCAAAACTTTTACGCGTCCTGACGGCAGTCGGGATATCCTGACTTTGGTCTTCTCCTTTTTCTTATTCCATCTGAATTCGAAATGAACGCCCTCTATCCTGTATGGGATATCTCATTCGAGAGGATGATATCGTCCACTATAGGTACATTGCTTGTATTATTCCATGTATATACTCGTCTCTGACACTTACTCTGGCTTTCCCTGTCATCCCCTTAACCATGTTATAGCCTGGCTAACCAACTCTTATATTCCTATTCTGGACTACCGTCATACGGTAAACACCATCTAATATGCTGTACCAGATTTTCGCGCAATAACAGGACCTTTTTTTCTATTAGTCTCTTGCCAGAGATATAGGGATCATCTTTTTTTTTTCCATTTTGATAGTCACGTTCCGTTGTGTATTTCATGTAACGGTAAGTCAGTCCATGATACAAATCAGTCTAAATATTGTATGTTTATTTTTTCCTTACGTATGTCGATGGCTTTATTGAGCAAAGGTACCTTTGTATATATCTGTATATGTGTTGTACAAGAGGATCATAGAATTATTCTTTCCTCCCCATTTACACTATATTAAAAGCAATGATTTTTCTTTGTTGAAATTCCGACCTTTTTTTTGCATCGTGACCTTTTCCTGCACCACGTATGCGTTTTCTTCGTGTTAACATCACCTGACGCAATTTACGGTCAAGTGCTTTTTACTCGTTGACTATGCGCTGCCTTGCACTTCCAAATCCCTTGGAGTCTTTGTGTAATACATACGCGTATACAGGTAAACAACATTCGTGTTAGATAATATGGACACGGTGTATGCTCGGGACGAATATAAAGTGTCACTTCCTGTACCGATTGACATGCGTCTGTCACATTAAACTTTACGATGCAGAACTTCTGCTCGATGCATTTTCTCGTGCTGTACCTACTGTATATTTTATGAAAGTCGAACAAAGCCTAGAATAGAACGGGAGGGTATATTTATGTGAAATTTGTTTTGTATTCGAGAGATTTGGAAAAAGTTAATTTAAAAAAGAAATTTTTCCGATTGTCAATTTTCAAAATTAATTTTATATTTCTTGTGAAACCGCAACTTGGATCGCGTAAGTGGCCTTTTTTGGGTAATTTTTATATGAGTTAAGATAAGTGATAATGAGCTCGTGCATTATCCGCTGCTCGAGGTGGAATGAAAATTTCAATTTCCACTTTTCTAGTCCGTCCATTTTTGAAGTCAGCGGAAACAGTCGCTTGGATGATCCTCGTTAACAATCTCTTCAGCGATGCCGAACCACTTCAGAGGTGCCAGAGAGCTTTAGAGCCTTGGCTATCCCCATCCTCAAAATGATTCTGCTCTCATGTGTTTTACAGGATGGTGAATTTTCATGTAGCGACCAATAGAAAAAAAGACGCAAAGAATTGTTCAAATCAAGATCAATTTCAAAATATTTAATTAATCCTTATGAATCTGACTCTTCGAAATTTTTTGGGTTGTAATGTAATATTCATTTTTTTTCTCTTTTCTCATTCTCCGACCCTCAGTATTAAAACGGGGCTCAACTCGGCCCTACTTCCGCCGGGGCTTAAGGAGCCTAAGCAGGGCTAACGAACCTTTACTAACAACCCTTGAGAAAGCAATGGAGATTAATGGTGGGCAGTCAAGGTAGCGAGGTCACGAATTTTACCAAGAATTATCCCCATCAGTTATTCGATCACCCCGATAAACGGGATACGTTGGCTTATCTCAAGCACGCTTTAACGGCTATCACTTTTCTTTACTCATCAAAGATACAAAACTTCTCTATACGTATAAATGTATTATTTCTGTATCATGTTATTGGATAACTGGCGATCAATCTTAATGCATCTGCGATCATTACTGTATAGTAATATAACGTTTGACCCTACAGCAAACGCCATTCAGAAAAAGCAATATAACTTGACAAAGGCACGGTAGGACATCCGATTTTTCTTTTACGCTCTGACGCGTTATTTCCATACCAAGAAACTTGTCCACGAAGCGTAAGGAAAAGAAAAAGGAAGTGAAAAGGTAAATTCACACTTGAAAGACTTAAGCGAAAGATATAAATATTTAATCGGCGCATTTCATTCGCGTGGTAAATGAAAATGTATTATTCTTAAAATTAAATAGTCCTAATTTTTTCTTCACCTGAAATACTATATTGATTATGATACTCGTAATTCAAAGGTATATTTTACGCTGAAAATATACGTTGATGCACTTCACGCCTGGTGGAACAGGCTGAAATTAAATTGGCGATGAATTTTCCTTTCCATCCTTAATTAATCAGTATCCTCCTAGTACGATTCGTAAAATTGGAACGACCAGATCTCCGAGAAGGTTACACAGAAGTTCTGCAACTCTTGCAACTTCTTGGCAAACTCATCGCGGCATCTGCGCGGATTTCCACGTTCCCACGGGTATATATGTCCGTGAGGAAATTTCCGTCGTGTCAGGTAAATAAGTACAGCAGGATGCACTCGGTAAATGTGCAACTCGTCGATGCAACGCGAATCTCACTTAATCTCAAAATAATTGAGAGGCTTGCGATGGAACCCTGACCTGCCCTAAGAATAGTTGCCAAACGATACATATAACCTGTATACATGGATTGAACTATGCTCATCTATGATAAGAGAAATTCCAGGAAGTTGGAGGAATCCTGGAATCACCTAATGCACCGAGCAGTACTTGCAATTTCGAAACGCGCCGGGTCTTCGCCAATCCCGGCCCCCTTGAGCTTTACGAGTGGCCTACTTTAGAGGTGCCCGTTGAGACCAAAGAGAAAGCTCCCTGCGCTGGAAGCTTCGTGCTTGTTTAACAGAGTCATTTGCAAAATTAGTTTGTCCGGCTGGTATGGCTAATGCGATCAGTATACTCGATTCGCTGTTCTTGGAGTTTATCAGAATCAGAGCGTACCGGTGCACCATTTTGGTTTCCTCGCAAGTGTCCACTGTAACGTTAGTAAATGTGGTGTTGGATCGCGAAAGAAATTAATTAGCGAAATTTCGAGGTACTTGAAGTCCCAGAAAATTCAGATGGAATTAAAAAAAAGCTAAAAGTTACCTAGTCTCTTTCTAGGGATTTCTGACTGTTTCCCACTGAATCGTTTTTATGATCCTTTTTATATGATTGATAGGCGAGTTGAAGGTGAACTTAGGGGATGATACTCACTTAAAAGTTTCTCATTCGCAATGACCCAAGGACTTTGATGTATCGTCGTCTGGCTTTGCTTTGTATTACAATAAAGCTGTAATTTCGTTAAACAAGAGCGCATTGGGTAAGATAGAAACGGAAGTGGGTCTAGGTATTTTAATGGCACAGTCCACAAGGGACTTTGATGAAACTTTTCCTAGTTTGCGCACAGTGCTGCGAATAAGAGTATTAAGAAAAGTTTCATCGTGAAAATTCAGTCTGAGTAAACCTCTAACCCCCTCGCCCCCCCCCCCGACGACTATCACTCGATAATAAGAATAATACTATCCGTCAAGGCTTTTACGTCACCTATAATTATTGGTATGGAACAAGATTATTTTACGTATATTCGTTAATCCACATCAATAGTTCCATCGACATGTACAGAATTACATTTCTTGCTGTTTATGCGACAGCGTAATCTCACCTAAACCAGGAAAAGCCGTCATTTGATTTATGAGCCACTTTATGTAGCCTCGCGCGGGGTGTTATTAATGTCACTGTGCAAGCATAGTAAGGGCTGATTCCCATTAAGAGCTATAATGGGTACTCGGAAAGGGCCTAAGGTCTAAGGTCGACCCTAGAATCTTGCATTCATCAAATTCCGGAACGTTTACATAAAACAATTATAAAATGTACGTTTATATCGAACTGTGATTAAAATCATATATAAACAGTTGACATAGTCTATTTGCCAAAGAAACGAGTTTAGAATTACTGACCGTAAAACGTTTCTTTAGACTCGAAATTTTTCGTCGAGCAGGAAGTCTCCTTATTGTTAGTCCTGCACGTTGTCATGCATAAAAGATCAGTCTGAAATCGAACTGCCTGAGGCAAGACATTGAATCCCGCTCGAAAGTATCGAGGGGAAATTTTGATATAAATAAAAACTGAATTTTTGTAAAAAAAATAGAGGGTGGAAATTAAAGATACAAATTTGTGTAACAGATTTTTTAACCGTATTAAAAATATTGTTTTTGGTAATACATACCGCTGTTACACCGGGTTCGATGTATCTCATCGTTGACGATTGGGCGACCGCGGGGTAAGGAAAGGGAGAGAAAAAAAGGCTATAAAAAAATGAATTATTTATCCATGAAAAATTTCGTACTCCACGAGTCATCAAAACTATTTGCGTTATCAAAGTTGTCTGTACGCCCATTTCATTAATCATTGGAATATGCTTTAATTACGAGCGCAAGTTCGAGCCTTAGAGCGAAATACAGTTTCTGAATTAAATTCAAGTAATAATTTCAATTAAAGCTTCGCGAAGACCCTCGTACTGTCTACAGCCGGATTAAATCATTTAAATTCGCATGATGTACGATCCTGAGGACTTGACCCCAGAGTACGTTATATACATATAGCTGTATATGTATGTGCAATCATAGTCATACATAGATACATGAAAATCCATTTTAATGACATTCCAATGAAATAAAGAGACGGATATCGCAATGATAAGAGCTCGTACGAAGGATGATGTTGATTGCTTTAGAACGTTATTAGGTATCTATGGGTACGATTAAAAAATTGCATGCGGAATTAAAATGTGGTTTTGTATAATTGAAATTTACGATTTATCTTTGTGGAATTTCTCGTTGGTTCAACTCACTGCCGTTGACCTTCGTATCCTGTTCTTTTATCTTTTTTCCAAGCACATCCAGCACATCTATTAGGATCGCGGTCCTCTCCCGGAGGAATACCCGTGACGTTATAGTCGGTCGGGGACGCGTCCAAGATAAGAAGACCCTCGAGAATGGGGCAGCGACGCCGAGCGTCGCCAAGAAATAATTCTCGTCCTCAGGGCCAAATAATATAACCGCCAGTCCTGTGATTAATGAAACTCAGCGCTAACAGTTCAATTAATCAAACGGATTCGCGTCAATCGTTAATAACGTCAAGAAGGACCCACGTGTCGATATACCTATATACAGGTATATATATTTCTCGTGTATTTCTTGCGAACGAATCAGTGAGTCCTTCGCGAAGATCTCTTAATTCCATGTTAAATTCAGTGATACCAGCGGAAGCTTGCGTGGGCGTTAAAAGCCGTAGGAAAAAACACGGATACGCACGGGTGGTAATTCCAAAGGAGAGACACGAAAAGGTCGAGTAAATAGAGAGATGAAAATACGAGGAAATACGGATGAAATTTTTACCTAAAGTTTTTACAAGGTGACGGCGCCTAACGATACTGAATATGGATCGTTGCCTATGTTTTTGTAATATACAATACGTGTACGATATATGTATATACTACAGAGACTTTATTCATATGCCACTTTTAGTCTTCACCACACGGTATGTACGGGAGTGTCTTATTTCTACGTTAAAATCACAGCTAAGGGTAACACCGAGAAATGCATCATATTTGGCAGTCGGATCCCTGCTTCTTTCGAGTCTTCTACTGCGGTGAAGATAGAAAATAAAAAATATAAATCACATATCGAGAAATTGAACAAAAATATGTAATTGAGTCAAGCGACACGTTTGCTGCTGGGTTTTGCACGCAACTCTGTCGCGGTAACAAGCGGATGAAGCTTTTGTCCAAAACCCGTCTTCAGTTTTTTTTGTACCTGTTGAGAGGCAAGATCAGAGGAGCAAAAAGGGACACTGTGATAAAACGTACGGAATAGACTTTCCCAACAAAGATCTTCATGGCGGAACTTGGGTCAAGTAAAGATAATAATATATATAATAGTGATGAACTTTCGAGACGTTATGCACGAGGTTGCTTTTATTTTCTCTTTCTATTTCGTGTTTTCTCTCTCCCACCTTATATGTATACAGATTTGCGAGACTCTCGCCAGGATAATATCTCTGCCATAGCAACCCTGGGACTTTCCGTATGTATTTTTATCCTGCTCTTCTGTCCATGAGAGTCTCGCCGACTCGACCTGGAGTTTAGTAACTAAACTCTAGTTAAGCTACCGCGGAGGGCGAACCCTTAGGCACGTGTGCGACGCAGGTTAAGTGGTTTCTATCTCATTAACGTGCGGCCGGCCTGCCTTAGAACTAGCGTCGGTATAAAAGAGTATGGGCTATACCGACATAACAGGAAGCAACTGTATACTAGATGGCCTAGAAGGCACCATCTATTATAGTTATATGGTACATATATGCCTAGTAGAATGACAATAGTGGATATGTAAAAGCATCTTGTTGATCGTTGCAGCGGACAAAGTTGACAGATAACCGTGAACTGACAGATACTTAAGTAGATGCAGGCTTGATGCGGTAGAGATAAGTTATCAATTTTTGTTATATGGATATATTATTTTTAGTTTGACTACTGTAATTGTATTTAATTAGATTCGTTTATAGTAATCTCTCTTAAGCTTTTCGCTCATTCTCCCATATAGCTACTATACTATTATGATAGTTCTATGGATAGTACATTAGAGAGGATCTCAAGATTGAGATCCTTTGGAACTAATCTATAAGGATTTAATCTGGCTCTGAGAGTGAAGTAAGGAAAGGAGCAAAGAGACGTTCTAGGTCAGATCACTTCTATTGATCTCGTTAGATGCTCTATATTGGGACAGTATTTATCTGTCTAATCTCATTGAACAGTTATCGATTCTAAAACGGTCATCCGATTCGGATCTTGACTAGGAAAGTAAATGAGTCGGAAACACAAACTTTTGATGAAATGAAATTTTGTAATGGCCTCACTGCGTAGGGACAGGATATCTCTATAAGGTATGTCCTATAGGGTACGAAGGTATATCAATATGAAATGCCATCGGCATATCTTTCCATTCTTCTGAAGAGACGTCGGGCGTCGGTTCCAAGTGAAGCGTCGAAGGTACCCGACGCCGGCTGCACTGGAGCAGCAAGAAGGGTCGAGAAAGGAGGACGCACATACACAACTGAAAGGTAGATAGAAGTCTGCTATGAGTATATACATATAGACAGATATATAAATGTATAGGTGGCATGGACTACGGTCCATGAGAAGGAAATAAAAATAAAAAAAAGAGAAAAATGACGTAAAAGTAAAAAGAACGTCAGGCGAAAAGAAAATGAGAGATGGAATAAGAGAAGGAAAAGCAAAAAGAAAAATTCTTTATACTCTTCGTAGTCTCAAGTATTGGAAACGTACAATAGTATATGTACATAGTGTAGTGTACAGTATATTAAGAGAATTCATCAAAGGATCTTGGATATCGTGAGAATCAATCTTTATTATTTGCTGTACATATATATACACACATAATATACAGTTCATGTCGTTATATACTTATTACGTATACGTTCGTCACTCTCAACCCTTTAAATCGACAGTGGTTGAATCTACTGAGAGCACTGTGCGACCTTCTTTCGCCATTTTCTTTGTTTTTTAATTATTCCTTTTCTTACCCTAATTTTCGATGCCCTATTTTTCCTCTGTTGCCGTGTCAGTTAGTTCGCTCGACCGTTCGTGCGTCTCTTGTCAGAAGCAGTTATCCAATTTTTCTTTGTCTATGGAACTACAGGTCCTTTCGCAATTAATTCAAATTCACTTTTCATGAATCTATCTAAAGATTTCTATGCACGCTATATACAGGGTGATTCTTGCAACTGGGACGGAGCTGTCGCTCTTTTCTAATTGAAGTTTCGTATATCTATCTTTCAAGAATATTTATATTTTTTTTACGAGTTTCATTTCCTAGACGAATCTTAGCTGGTGCATGAACGCTGATAGTAGTTGCAGCTGCAGCTGCATCCAGACAGAATAATGCTGTATGTCTATCTATCCGTGTGCATTCACATGACACGTGCATGCTGCAGCGTGAGACTAGAGATTAACGGATTGTGTCCTAGTCGGATGAGTTCGTTCGTGATAATTTCACGAAACTGCAGGTAGAACAGTAGTGGTAACAGCTATTGGAAAACCGACTGCATCTGCATTAGCGAATGAAGTAGTAGCAAGAGTAGACAGCGCAGTCAGACAATCGTACCACGACGATTGCATATTTTAAGCATTATTTACGCTACGTTCGCATTCTACGTCGAGTTCTTTATCGGAGTCTTATGTCGTTCTAGGCATTTTCATGCTTCTACGAGAATTACGAGCATAATCATAGTCGGCGACGACTGTCGTCAAGTGTCTCGTGGTTGGAAACACTCCTAAGTGTGTAAAGCGAGAGACCGGCTCATTTCGCGACCAACTACACAAAGCCTTGGCGACATTAGGGCCGTGTTTCTTGTTCCCTGAATAGCTGCGACACTTAATGGGTTAATTAAAGCATAAACTCGAAACATTAAAGGCTCATTCCCACACGCCGAATATGCATGCTGTCGTATGTTGACCTACTACTAGAAATGTGTGCTCTCGAAAATTCATAGATTTATACGTATTTCCATTACTTTTATCCTATACTCGGAGGGGCTGTGGAAGAGCCTAGGAATTATTACAAATGGCCCTGTAACACGTGATGCGAATTAAACTTGTGGGGGGTAAGAGAAAAAAATGACTTTAAAAATAAGGGGAAGAAAGTAGAGAAAATCCTTTGTACGTTAACACTTGTTTTCCCCTAGTGAAACAATATGGACGAACCACCCACTGAAAAATAAATTGAAAACCAGACCACTTTTAGGTTTCTCCCGTCGCATGCCACTATTAATTCTATAAACGTCCATTTAATATAGTTACACGTCTCGCCCAAATATGTCTCTAGTTGTTCCCTTCACCGTATCCCAATCAGTATCCTATGTTATCCCGGTTTTTTCTTTCTTTCAGCTGCAGACACTCGCAAACAAAAACAAGTCTAACTTATTCGTCGAGTCGGGCTTTTGGAAAATAGTTTCAATATTATTTGAGAGCAGTCCGGAGCTCGATATAAATAGTCGAAGGAATACATGTGCGCCAGAATTCGATTTGATATTCTTATTTTCTCATCGCTTACCGCTAGATCGATTGTAATCACTTCCGAGATCCATGAAAATTTGCAGAGTCGAATAGGATCAGGGTCTCTTATTTGTAACCGATAAATATGAAGTCTTCGAGGTGTATGGGTAAATTTAATAATTGCTAGGGATGGTCTTCAGATTTTTGTTCCGTATAATCGTAATCACTTCCGGGATGCATGTAAGGATCGAAAAGTACAGTAAAGTATAAACTTATGCGATTATAATTATAACTAAATAGCCTTCCGGGATCAGATAACGTTAGAACATGGTATAATTGTTACTAAAGATTATATGTACAAAATTCGTCGGTCAGTAGCCGTGGGGAGGATGGGACTGTTTGATATACAGGGTATGTATCGGTTCGGTGCTTTCATTCTTTCCGGCACGTTTCTCTGGTCATGTGGGACCTTCTCTTACCCGCGCGTCCCCCCTCTCGCTTCCGCTCTGCCCGATCAC
The DNA here is from genome assembly GCA_030142635.1 of Trachelus troglodyta. Classification (NCBI taxonomy): domain Eukaryota; kingdom Metazoa; phylum Arthropoda; class Insecta; order Hymenoptera; family Cephidae; genus Trachelus; species Trachelus troglodyta. Next base: position 1,738,681 of record JARQTJ010000479.1, read on the forward strand.
TCTTTCTCTCTTTCTCTCTCTCTCCCTCTCTCCCTCTCTCTCTCTCTCTCTCTCTCGCTCTCTCTCGCTCTCGCTCTCTCTCTCTCTCTCTCTCTCTCTCTCTCTCTCTCTCTCTCTCTCTCTCTCTCTCTCTC
>JARQTJ010000479.1:1738914-1749046 GCA_030142635.1 Trachelus troglodyta
GCGAGCAATAATAATATGCCCATTCGATGCGCAATCAAAAAATATTCAATGGTCGCGACATCAGATTTTCGAATTTGCGTACCGATTCACCGCAAATCTCAAACGTGCATCTGGGCTGATACACTCTGTATATATATATCCCTGTGTCACCAATTTTCCTCATATCTTCCCCCGGGGCTATAGGTTGTTCCATGATATCAATTTGTTATCACAGTCAACTCCGTAGTAAATACGTTAAGACGGTTTGAGCGTTCGCATCCCTGTTACCACGGTCTCTAGGGAAGCGGTAACGTCCGTCTGCGTTCGTTTGCGCTACTCCACTTGGCGTATGGGCGCATTCCAGTCACCCGGTAACTTCTTATGATCCTCTGTTGCGAATACTTTCCGCGCTGAACGCCATTTAACGAGGTTCGCTTCGGGTGACGAACATGGTCACTTACGTCTGACCTGCCCCGAATTTCGGCAAGTGGGCAGGAAGTGACGGAGGTTTCAAGCGTAATCACAGATCTCTCGAGGATCTCCCGACTTCTGTCGGTCGCTGCTTCCAAGTGATTCGATGTGGTCGACTCGGGTAGGGGTTGATCGCGTTTTTAGCCAGGCTCCCCCTTTTCCGCTCTGTTCTGCGACAGCGACCAAAGTAACCGAAAGTGATACGCCTTCGCTGTCTGTGGAGGCTGGGCTTAGATCTTGTGCTTTTGATCTACAGACGATTTGGTCCAGGCCCTTGCACAATTTATTTTGTCCCTCACAATTGCTATCTACCTTTAGCTTTATTTCTGTATATTTATTTTTATATTCGACTGTTCTGCGTTTTTGACTGAAGCTGATCACATGCCAGAACCCTTTCCAAGGTCATGTAGTCCTTTGCGACACAGCAGTCCCGCAGATAGTAAGACGGGTTCCCGCTGTCCGTAGAGGCTGATCTTAGATTGTGTGTTCATTTTATTTCCATCCTTTTTCAGTTTCTAAATCTTTTTCAAACATCACTTCGGTACAACCAGCGCTGCGGTTGTTCCGTGTTACGCTTGTAATTATGCGCGTTGATCCAGTTTAGTGAAATAAAGTCAGGCGAATAGTCGATGACCATGAGTCGAGACAAAAAGCGGAAATCTCTATTGAATATTTTTGTACCACGAATAAATAAAGTACAAACTAAAGAAAAAGAAGCAACATTAAGACTAATAGATCGGTTATTGTATACTGCAATTGGTAATCGATAAATAAGGAGTTTTCAAGGTGTGTGGAATAATATTAGGTATATTACATCGTTATATTCAATGTGCAGATCGATTCGTATTTCGGTTATCGATCTGAAATTAATAAATTCACATGATGAGAAAAATAATTTTGAAACTGTCTTTCAGGAAGAGATCAATTACGTGCAGTGTATATCTATGGCTGTTATATGTAATATATTAATATTCTGCATGGTGACAATGTCTATGACGTGTCTGTAATCACTCTGGTGCATATATTGTATATATATACATATAGGTAATACACGTTTCACGTCGATTGCTCGATAAATCCTTATTGGCGAGGACGGACTGTGTCGATACGAATTTTACAATAGGGGTAGTTCGTTCCGTAAACGATTTGTGAGGCAGATCGATTTGCCATTCGACGAAGGTAGAAGATTTACAAGGGTCCCTCAGGCTTTCGCTTTCGTTTTGTGTTACGAACGATCGACGTTCCCTGAAAGTTTAGCGGGCGCGGCTGATCGTCGAATGAAAATGGATGAACCGGGAATATGTAATATGTGGAATAAACGCAAGAACGTCAAGAGGATTGCGAGGAAAGAAATTTTACCCTGTTTGAAATTTATAATACAATTTATTTATCTGGCTTTGCCACTGCAATTTGGAATTGGTCGGATGTTGACGTTTTCTTTACAAGTGTAGCATATAAAATATTTATATAAAAAATTTATCAAGCAGTAGGTATAGTGGAAATAATAGAATAATATATTGAAGCTGTTAAATAAGGGATGAAAAAGGGCTGACTCTTACCTATATTAAGGGCTGTCCTTAACGGCTAGTGATATTGATAGTTCTCTAGGGTGGAAAAAAAAATTGGAACCAATCTCCACATCTTCCGGAAACCCTCAACAAGGTTCAAACCCTGGCAAAGAGGGTTCGAGTTTCTTACACGAGCAAGAAGGGCTCTCCGAACATGAGAAATTTGCTTTCTACGTTTCAACCCCTGCAATACTCGAGATAGTTTCAAAGTCTGACACGTTTTAGGATGAGAGGGGTTGTCGGCAAACAGTCTTAAGAGTCCTATAAGGTCGTGCACAACGATCCTATCCGCAGAGAGCTGGTTCTGCTAAGATTGTATTTCAACCCCTCTCAAAATTACCCCGTGCAACCTCAACAAGTAAATGAAAAAATTCAATTAGGAATCTCAGTAGATACGTACCTTTATTTTACCAGGACAGCTCAGTCTGCTCCCTTGCGACGCTCTAGTCCTTTAGTAATTCCGGTAAGAAACGAAGGGTGAATCTACACGGTGTCCAAATTATCAACCCTGTTAACTAGTCGTCGTTTCTCATTAGCTTAGGAAACATCGATATTAGTGTAAATCGCGTCAAAATATTCATCGCCTTCGTAAAATTATATGCCCTTGGCATCCTGAGCCCATAGTACGGAAAACGGATGGTAGCTGACGGTAGTAAGGGATGGCTACGAGGGTTGGAAGATCGAAGCGTAATTAGAGCTTAATACAGGAAAGCCGTGTCTCTGTCGTTGGGTCACGTCGTATACGATAATAGTCGACGTAGCTATCTTCTGTACTTCTCTCTGACCTATGCAAACGTCAGGGTGAATATATGGCTGCAAGAAAATGTTCAGCTAGAAATAGCAATCACTTTGTAATAACGATCCATCTTCCTTATAGACAACAGATCATCCCCGACTACAGACTTTATGCATCCTTTACTATTGGTACAATGTTTTTATCAGTAATCCACTTAAAAACTCTCGTGCTATTTTATCGAATAGCAATAAATCGCATGGAACCCCATTGCCAAAGTGCAGAGTTTAAAGCTGCTTCGAGCTTACCCTGGGGACAATTTGGCAAAGTGTGATTGGAAAGAAACCACGAATAGTTTCAATACTTGGTCCATCGTAACGTGAGAATGGGATATTCGTTAATGGTACCGCGAGAAGCCACAGCTATCGCCCAGGCAGCCAAGGCACTCGTGTGATTCTGCGACCACGTTTGCCGTCAGCCATTCTCATCCCTTATAGAGGCAAAAGTAAGGGTGGCCAGAGAGAGGCACCCTTTCGATTACCAAACTTCGTAGGCAGCCAATTAATTTCCCACTTCGATTAAACCTTAGCCGAACCCTGTAGCAGCTTTTGCGTCCAATACGTGCAGTAGCGAGGTAAGTAGGCCACCTACCTTACCGACGCGTCCGTACAAGGACAAAAAACATGAAAGAGCCAAACCACGCGGGATATCTCGCACAGGACAGAGCAGGGATAAGGTTAGATAATAGTCCAGAGGGTGGAAAAATTTCATTTAACTAAGGGGGCATCCAGGCATTAATTAGACTGACAGCTACTAAACCTTTTTTTTACTCTTCTCGACACAACACACGTTACGCTACCCACCTAGGTGACCCAAGGCATTACATACCTTTACCCTACCTATTCTCTCAACCCCTATCCGCTCGTTACAATTTCCACTCGCCGCGCAGCCCCTCTATGTACACCTACGTACAAATGACGCGTTCCTCCCACACACGTAGGCACGACGGGTAGAGGTAAGTAGACAAGCTACCAGGTAGTCAGCTACGTAGCTTAGGTACGTGGCTACGTAATACGTACAAGTACCAGGAACAAGTGGAAGTTCCAGCGTGTGCAGATGCAGGAGGCTGAAGTTGAATTTCGCGTATGGAGAGTCTGCATCGCGTATGTATGCCCGTTGAGCAATAACGAAGAGGCTCGGCCCACGTAATTCCCATTTTCGCCATGTGTTTACTTCCGGCACGTTTTCGGACACGTATACACACACATTGGTGCACCATGGTATTTTTATACGTTGGTTAAGCATATGACATTCCGCAGTATAACTATTGTGCTTATACGTATACCCCGGTGCTTTGTGTGTCTTATGTATGTTTATATATATGTATATATATATATATAAATCACGTGTGCAACCGCGTATAAGTGAAGTTCAGTACTTTCGTACATGGATAGCGTATGAGTTTTCAGCAGCGAGGTTACGTAACTGCTCGATGCAATAGATTGCAATTCGCTTGGGAAATACTCCAGCCACATATGTACGTAAGTAGGTACGTGATAGGATCTGAAAATGGCAAAGTTAAAAGTTCCTGAATCTTTCAGTCACTCTCTCTTAACTTCGGTTAATTGGTATCCGAGATACAGTAGATCGTTGTCCGGCGAGTCCTGCTGTCCTTATTGTAGGTGAAATTCAGGAGATTATATTATCAGCAACGTTTCGGGAAGTTTCTCTGGCAAGTTTCTTCTATCGGATTTCGCTCTAACTACCCCGGAAGATATCTCGTTTTACCGTTGATAGATAGCGTCCGAAATTCTCGTATTTATCTTCTCCCGAGGTGGCACCAACACCGTTTACAGTCGAAACCCAACCATTGGTCAGGCCAGTAGTGTGCCAAAGTGTCGATTGGGGTTCAGGCGGGGGGATGAAATATAAACGTCGACGACAATTTGTAAGAGGGTGAATAAGCCTTAAAACCAGGGTAGTTTATGAAAAATGTCTAAGGTGAAAGGTGATGTAGTAGGTGTTAAGGGTAGCTGAAGGTAGAAGGAGGACTCGATTAAACGGTAAGCATCAGTGGCTCGACAGTAAAAAGGTGGCTTTTCTATAAAGAGTCGCTCAAATGGTTTTTTGAGGATAGATCGTAAAAGGGGAGACTCAACCCTAAACGATGAAAACTCACCCCTCCGGTATCTCATCGTCGTACACCTACATACACAGGTGGACATATACATATAGATATTTTGATACCACTCTCCACCCATCGGTTTTACCAGCCACTGCAACTATCCTCTTAATACCCCCTCTGACACCCTCCTACATAGATCCAAACGTTTCTCATACTTCTCGCGTTAAACTCCACTACTATAGCGGCGCCAAGGCTTCGCGGCTTTGCGATATTTATCGAGAGACTCTTTTTCATCGTTGCTCCTTGTTCAGCTGCCTTTCGGGTACAGTGCCCAACAAAACACAATGGCGACCGAGCCTTTTTATTATTTCCGCCAGTTCTCGCAACAGTTCAACGTTCCAAGTGTTAACCATCACTTAAACTTTCTGTATAGTTTTTCTGGCTCTTAAATATCGCTTGTGATTTTTGATCCTAGCGTCGTGTAATCAAATGTTTTTGGACAGTGTTACCAGCCCCCCCACCCCCAACCCCGTAACCACATCATTATTACCGAGAATCCTAAAGGCACTTTATGAATTATATAGAGAATTCCATTGTTTTCTGTACATAACATAACCCCTACAGGGTATCGTTACTAATTTGCTTCCGTATATAAAATTAAATTACAATGGTTTTATAAATGAACGAACTTATCCGCTTTGTTTTTCACAAGAGTCTCATCTCGTCTACGTACGTTGCGTAGTCGATCCTATATTCCAATCCTTCATTAGTCACTCGCTACGTTTATTTACCGGATCGTTGGTTTACGTCAGGATTTTCCAGAGGATTTAATTCCAACAGAAATTCCGATAATGAGGAAACCTACTCTCGTCCTTTCTGGATACCATTCCCTGACCTTTGCCACATGAAATCACTCTGGATAAGTTCACTTTCATATTTGCCTCTTTTCCTCATTCCATCATTTCCATAGCTTCATCTCCCTTGATCCCACTTCGCAATGCTTTTTCGTTACGCACTTGAGAAAAATTTCGGGAAATAAAAAATTCAAAGTCTAAAATATGGTAACCCCCGCGGAAACGTCGTATAGATCGGATACAATGGAAATATTTTTTTTTTATTTATGTTGTCAGGTTGATACAATTTTCACATTTACTTCGTAACAGGTGGATCGAGCGGAGAACGAGGAGGCCCAGGGAGGAGGTCCGGCGCCGACTTCCGGCTACGGAAACGCGGCATCCTGTTCGAGAATGGGCCCAGGGCCCGACTCCGGTAGCAGTGCACCGTCATCTGTACCACATTCCTTGGCGACGTCACGAGATGAAGAGGACGACGACGACGAGGACAGCAGCGGAAGACGTTCTAACGGTCAAGGTGGATCCAGGTGAGTTTAGAATTTGATAATGGAATCGTATGAATTTATTAATAATTTTCTTTGCTTTATCTATATCATGGTACAAGTAGACGATTCGCTTCGTACGATCATTTAAATTTCGCGCCAGAATTTATAATCAGCCAATCACAGTAGGGCCTGGTATTGTTCACTGTTAAGAGACTCACTGGTTATTGTATATCATCTGCTTGTATCACACACTATACCTACCCTTACCTGCTTGTCAGTTTTATATATAGATGTCAACATCTAGTATCCCGATTAAATAGATCAATAGGTAAAGGTGGCGCCCGGGTTAATGGATAGCAGCAATAACGCTGAAGTTTTTCAGTGGTATAATCCATTTACTAAATTAATTTATCATACGCGCAATGGTTGCCAAGGATGGATTTCATTTTGCATATTAATACCGTTGATGCTAATTCCGTAAATGGGACGCCTGGTTAAATATTTTAATTCGCGTTGAAAAGAGAGAGAGAGATTGAGAGGAAGAGAGAGAGTAGGAGAAATGGTGGAGAGAAAATAATAAAAGGGAAAAAATCCTTCGCAAGAAACAGGCACAAGAACCCAGCCCACTAAATTCGAATCTTCCCCGAGGGTTGTGAATATTTTAGAAAATAATTTTTCAAGTAGTAAATTCCTTCGTAAAGTGCTTCGGAGAAGCTTTAGGGACGTGGTATAAGGCGCGAATTAAGATAGGGGATGTTTCTCAGCAAGGGTGTATAAGTTAACAAGTAAAGCGTAAGCGAGCCGAAGAAAATTACTGAGAGTTTATTTGAAGGGTAGGAAAGAGAAATTTAAAAAAAAAAGCCTCAAGCCTTTCGAAGTAACGCGAATAGTGAATTAAATTTTCCGTTTAATTTCGCGTAGAACTTGCCAATGCAAAGTGCGATCGGCTTATCAAGAGGAGGTATCGTAAATTTCCCAAGAGAGTCAATATAACGGCTTGAAAGCACAGGGATTTCTTTTTTATTTTGGTCATCGGTTGGTAGCGAGACGCGAAAGGACGGATCGGTTAAGGAGGAGCGATGCAAGTAAGTAGGAAATAGAATTGAAACTAATGAAGAAAAAAAGGAGATCGGAAAAAAGATAAAGACAAAGTAAATGAAAAGTACACGGACAAGACCACTTTGGTGGTTCTAGCTTCAAGTACACTTTTAATGGAGTCTCTGTAGTGCTTTGCAAAGGATCAGAAGCAGGGCAGGTGTTAATCGCTCTGCAAAAATGCAACGAGTGCAGCTTAAAGCACGTTCCAGCCACCAAAACCACTGGAGCTTCCTCTACGGGACACCCCCGGGGACTCTCGCGATTGCCTTATCCCCCATTAAAAGTTCCTAGCATGAACTCCGAAGGGTTCCGAAAGCTCGTTTAATCCATTCTGAAGTCGTCCTATGTAATCCGATTGTTTTTGTTTTTTTCTTAAAAAAAAACTCAATCAAAATTTTAATTTGCTCCTTCCGCGGCTGCTCTTTTCCTCTTAAATTGCTGAAAAACAATTATTTTTCAAGCAACGTGACATTTAATTTGAAAATGCTTAAAAATAAAGTCCTTGTGTTCTTTCAGTTTGTATTTAAGGACCGTACAATCTTCACTAAATAACAATGGCGAGCAAAAAAGTGCTAATTAATGACAATGACGCATTCGTTTACACCTTTGAGATTGAAGAAATGGCATTGTCGTAGGTACGCTGTCACGTCTGTTGAAACTTCGGCAGCGCCTGTATCTGTGAAATGAGCGCGGAGCGTCCCCGGGCTTTTATTTGAGAAAATAGAATAGAGTATAGAGCACAGAAAGGGGAGAGAGAGAGAAGAAGATAATAAGAATTAGAGAAAAATGAAAAGGATGAGATCAAGAGAATGATCTGGGGGGGGGGGGGAGAGAAAACATAAAACAACCGCAGACTTTCAATTACTCGGCAGCTTCAATTTTAAACCTTTTCCATCTGGCTTTAGAACCCCGTGCGTTATCTTATCGCTACCTTCGTCCTCTATATTTACCTTCATCCCTTATTTCTTTACAGACCCTCTGTAGACTGAAAGCATTCAACAAACCAATCCCGTGTCCATGCTTAACGTCTGTAGCATAGATAGTACAAATATCCGCCGCAAGATGTCTATCCGTGTCCCTATGTAATCAAACGCCACTGTTACGTGTCAACGTTAATATTATAAAATGATAACCAATTCATAGGCAACTTAACCATCCCCCATTATTCATCATAATCCCGCATGTCCCTGCCTGCGGATAATAAGCTTTTAGCGATAATTGATTGGTGCTTATCCCCTTAGCATTACCATTGTACATACGTGTCAGTGGCTTAAGCACGCTACCAAATGAAATACGACGCCAACACCCAGCAATGAAGGATACACGTCGATGTCAATCAACCAGGCAAGAAACACGCGTGCAGAGAGACTCGCAAAATAATATTCTGAATCGGTGTTAATGTTACCGATAACACTGAGAGTTTCACCGAGTAATACAGAAAAGTCACTATCAATAAATCTCGTTTACGGAAAACTTAAAAATTCAATGGAATCAGATAAGTGAGAATTCCATGGGTGTAATAGATTTTAAATTCGGACGCAGTGTCATTACGATGGGATTGCATTTTTTACGCGATACCACATTCTCGTCGTTGATACCAATCGATCATTGGCTCGATAGGCTATCTTGTACCTTATCTACGTCTCAGAGTATCAGTTGTACTTCACCTATAATTTTACTGCAAATTCACTTTTCGATATTGTCGTCTATAGGGCTCATTGGATTTCTCGTAAAGTGTAAAGAGGACAGTTTGAATGAAATCTAGACTGATATAATATAACATGATGGAAGATTAAAACACAATGTGTCTTTGTCAATGGACACTTTATTTTATTATTTATAAGGGGCAGGAGATTTGATGAATAAATTTCATTACCTTTATCCGCAAGGACGATTCGGATTTAATTATTCGTTCGTGCTACTTGAGCATATCGAATTACCCTGAATACATTTGTTGGCTAATAAACTGATTAAGGTTGTAATAAACAATAAAATGACTGTTATTGCCTTTGATTAAACAATAATGAGTTTGACGAGCCTCTCAAAGGACACATAACCCCTGTAGCGGTGTGTCTGACTAGTAGTGGAAGTAGATGAAGTAGTAGCAGGTGCCTCGAACATTACTAGTCAGCCAGTAGCATCGAAGGGTAATAAAGGACGATGAAGAAGGTCTCGTTGTGGTTTGATCATTTCCTAATGGTATACCAAATACAGAAGGTGCTTGTCGCAAGCTTTATTCCACCATTACAGGCGGTAGTAACGCGAGTGAATTAAAGGGGGGATGATACGTAGCCAATTCTGGCTGTGCTTAACTATCCTTCGCTACAGTTGTACCTATTCATTATCCTATGCGTCAGTCGCACTCTATTTATTAGTTCCCTGTGGCGGCGTGAGACGGGAACAGATATAAAAGGACAAAGAGAGAGAAAGACAGGGGAAGGGGGAGGGGGAGTGAGCGAGACAGAGTGACCCGATTCAAGCTGATGGGAAGACGGATAGTCGAATGAGAAAAGTGGACAGAGACGCGACAGTGTAAAAGGAGTTTCCTTTGAAAAATGACTTGGAAATAAGTTAGAGAGAGAGAGAGAGAGCGTCAGACTCAACCGGGTTTATGTAGGTGACTGAGGTCGAAACATTGTTAGAGAAATAGACAGATAGAGAGACACAAGATAAGAAAAATATATGTGGAGTGTAAGGAAATAATAGAGGAAGATAGAATGAAAGAGAGAGAGAGAGAGAGAGAGAGAGAGAGAGAGAGAGAGAGAGAGAGAGAGAGAGAGAGAGATAAAGATATTATATAAAGATATAGATAAAATATA
>JARQTJ010000479.1:1749146-1775573 GCA_030142635.1 Trachelus troglodyta
ACAGACAGACAGAGAGAGAGAGAGAGAGAGAGAGAGAGAGAGAGAGAGAGAGAGAGAGAGAGAGAGAGAGAGAGAGAAAGCTAGTATATAAGGATCGAGATAAAATGGAGTTTTAAATTGAAGTCTCAATACTCTTCAGTGATAGAACACAAAGACATTACGTAGGCTAGTGATGAAGCTGCAGCTATGAGAATTTCACAGGTCGCCAGGAAGGTACCGGATTAGCGCTCCACGGGGCATCCTCGAAAAATCGTTCAGCAACGGGATCGGGGCCACGACCTCGACCTCGAATTCCTTGGACAGCGCGGGGGAGGCCGCAACAGCGAGGAGACCTCGTAGCACGAGGGGATCCCAAAAGTGGAGTAACGTTCGCGCCGTCATGGCCCTCTATTCCTCCCTGCGCAAGATCAAGAGGTACCTCTTCATCAAGTACCCGCACGCTCTTCTTGCCGAGGACGGTACCCTCTGAACTTCCTCGGAAACGCGACCTCCAAATACTTACGTCGACGCTTTGCGAGGACACGCACTGCTCTATGGCGCACGGGTATTCTGGACTGTCTTCTTCTTCTTCTTCTTCGTCTTCTTTCTCCTCTTCTATTTCTTCTTTTGTTATTATTTTTAATTCACTTCATTTTTCCTCAATTTCTCTCTGTCATATACTCATTATACTGTTTTCTCCACTAGTAAAACTACTCTTTTTATCTTCGTCCATTTCGTACTCTACTATTTGACACTGCGCATTCATCAAGTCAATAATTTTGTACGATATTTCTTGTCTATCGTACGTCTCACGTAAATCCACTTACACTCAACCGACTCTTAGAAATGGTCGTGTAATTTTTCTTAATAACCTTTGTTCCCTGCAAATTATAATCACAAATCTCACAAACTGGTCTCTACGTGGTTATCGCTGATGTGTATACAATAGGATGGTCTCTGTCTATATCTGTCTCTGTCTATCTGCTATGTATACCTGCGCAATATCGTTTCTATACTGTCTCTGTATCTGTCTCTCTGCCTGTCTGTTCATCTAATTGATAACTCATTCGAACTCGCAAATTGAGCTGACTCCTTATACTTGAGCTCCTTCGAGGAGATTTTAACGTCACAGGATATTACTTTTTGCGACTAGATGATGATAGATGTTATCGTAACGACGTTACGGGAGGCTCGAGCTGTCTCAGCGATAGGTCTAATAACACTTTCTACGTTTGGAGCTATAACGATGCTCGTTTTATATAAAGATGCATCGTACAGCTCGAGGTTTCCGATGATCCCAACGAATGGATGCACATCCTGATATGATAATTTATGTTTCAGGACGAAGAGCAATCAGCGTTGGATGAAGCTGCGCACTACGGTCCAGCTGTCCTCAGCGATATCGACGATTCAGAAGAAGCCGCCATTGAAGCGTGAAGACTCCTTCTTAAAAAGATTCTCAACGAGGCAGATACCGGAGAGTCAGGAGACCTTGGATACGGGCGAAGGAGACGGTGACGCAGCAGACGACAAGGATCCCGGTGGACGTCGCAGGAGACGTCCACGTCGTCCACAGAGGCCGCCCAAGACTGTAGTCAATCCAGACGAGAATTTCTATTACTACTGGCTGATGTTACTCTCGGCTTGCGTCCTTTATAATCTGTGGACTCTCATCGTGCGGCAGAGTCTGCCGGAACTTCAAGAATTGGCCCCGCGGGCCTGGCTGACCTGTGATGGGTTCACCGACCTGGTCTTCTTCTTCGACGTCGCCGTACAATTTCGCACCGGGTACCTCGAGCAGGGTCTTATGGTCTACAACAGTAAGAAGCTCGCCGGACATTACCTAAAGTCCAAGTCCTTCATACTGGATCTGATGGCTCTCTTACCGCTGGACCTTCTTCAGGTAAATCTGGGCAGCAATCCTATGCTCAGATTTCCCCGGTTCCTCAAGGTCTACAGGGTCTATAACTACTACTATATGGTTGAGTCGAGGACCGTCTATCCAAATCTTTGGAGGGTACTCAATCTCATTCACATACTTCTAATACTGGCGCATTGGTTTGGCTGTTTCTACTATCTCCTCAGCGAAGCCGAAGGCTTCCAGGGAGATTGGGTGTATCCTTATAGACCCGGGGAATATGCCACTCTCACCAGGAAGTATCTGGGATCACTCTATTGGTCCACACTGACGCTGACCACTATTGGCGACTTACCGACGCCGGAAACCAACGCCGAGTGAGTGCAATTACGTCGATCCTCTCACGCTCTCAAACCATTTTATAATTAAATGGCACACTAGATCCTGTTGCTCATTTTCTCATCTCTAGTATAGAGGGCAGTGCTGCTCAATTAAAACTCAAGATACCCTATGAATATCCTTAAAGAGGTTTATCCTACTGACACGGGAGGCAACGGAACTCGCGGATGACGATGACGATGATGACTATCGAAGAATCCCTGCAACCAAATATAAAGTTTTTTATAGTCTTCAGTAATATATTCCAACCAACTGTTTTATGTGTTCGCCGCTATATTTCTGCTTCCGGGCTTCCCGGGACTAACCTCGAATCGAGTCAGCTCGTTGCGCAAGTCCGTCGACCGATAATCGCGTTACCGTCTTGGCGACCGGCTAACGCCAGTTCCATTGTCTCTTAACTAGTTTTAGAGAATTAGTGCCTTAGGAATTAGACTCGTGAGTCGTGAGTGGAGTGTTGTTGTGTTGGCAGAGTCGTAGCGGGCGGCAATCCCCGGAGCCTCGCCCGTCGTGGCCGACTGTCCCGGCTTCTGCAGTTCAAGCATAACGGAGGGTATCTGTATCGTTCCCAAAAAAAAATTAAATATGAACAAAAAAATGTGCGCGCACAGTCTAGTAACACTCACGTCGGAAATCCGGCATATATCGTTATTCTCCTTGTGCACAAAATATAATTTCAATGAGAAGAGAAACACAAAAAATCAAATCGACGTGAGTCAAATGTTAATCGACGACGGCTCCACTAAAAACCGGTATTCATGGTCGACCAATGAATCTCGGAAGAGAAATACGATTGACATTATATGTATACATATATATATATATATATATATTATCAGTAACGTCAATGGATATTTAAGTCTATCTCATAGGCATGTATCGATAACGCCCATCCTGCAGTCATGAAAATAATCGTTACGACCATAACCGATCCATGAAAGATCGACGAAAGGCGAATTGGCCTCTAGAAAATTCTCGTTAGCAACCAAAGGATTTACGAGGGCGTCAACTAACGCGTCGTGAGCTGAAAGCGAGAAAGCCGAAGTCAATGCCGAGAAGAGCCGAAGGAACATGCGCTCGTAAATCGCGTTCGGACGTAGTCGCGTTAAAACGCGAACCTTTTACGGTCCCGTACGAAGTTTTATATAACCTGCATCATAAATCGTGGTTATGCTGTGTACTCCCGTAACTCCTTGCATACCTCACCAACCTATCCTAAATACCTAAACACGTGTTGTATATTCCTGTATCCACACACCTAACGACTAATTTGAATATTACCGCCGTGATAATCCGCTTCGCAGCTTTCATATAATAACACGGCAAATTGCCTTATGGATAAACGGTAATGTTAAATACTCTTTGATATTTGTCTGTTTAACATGAATTTCTTGTTATTATCGCCTGACACTGGATTAATCCGCTTAGTAGTTTCCTCGGCGCTTACTATCAAGAGAATAGGAGATTCCTTGTTATTCCTACTGGATCTCAGTGTCAGTTGCAGTGGAAATTAATTATGAGCTCTACTAAGGTCTGCGGGCTCCTTGCGATACTCACGATTATAATTGGCTATTACCGTGAACGTAAATCGTTTTACCAATATGCGTTTGACAGACATTGTTGCCAATCGGAAGACGTTTCTGGCGCGATCACGTTTTATTAGGATCGTAAAGCTTTGATGAACAAAGCAGAAGATACGACAGACACGCATGCTTATACAATACGTACTTGGTATATGGTCAGTAAAATTGTTCATCGATTTGAACAGCTGTCCCATATGGGAATGGGTTTCTGTCACGAATCGATCATCGTATAGACTTTCTACTCTGTCATATAAAGTATCTAATGTGATAATACGTATTTAAGTAATTTTTCATAAATAGTCTACGAGTCACATATCTAATTAATGAATTCACAAAATCGTATTGGTAATCCATTAATACCCAATTGCACGTGTATTATTAAGTAATGGGAGGTCTTTAATTAATACAGATATCGGTGCGGGAATAATTGACAATGTATTTTTATTAGGGTTCATTGATTACTGTTAATAACTGTTCATAACGGATACAAGGATTGTATGAATTTAGTAGGATAATGAAATCTACTTTACGCTCTATACTCGAATGCTGCGATCCCTTGTTAATGCAGAATGTCGAGGATCGCTATTTGAGTAGGTAGACAAGGGACTGCGGTACACGATAACTGCACCGAGTTCTCTTGGATGACTCTTCGTTCGAATAGCCGTGCCGATATTTGAATTGCCAATTTCAGTAGCATCGGTAACGAATAAAACCAAGGAACTGCTATGGGGATGGTGACTCGGCTCTAATTGCGATTTTATTTAAACCATCCTGAGGCTTAACCGAACGGATCCCGCTGTTATCTCGGCAAGGACGAACGATTGAAAAGGGAATCGGCCGGAAGATTGTCAAGCCACGGGCGTGGAATAATTAAGCCATCGAGAAAGATTCGCGACGCCGTAGTTTCAGGATAATTAATTTATTCAGTTCACCGATACTCAACTTTAATCGAATTTATACGCGTGAATGTAGTATCTGTATCTGTATCTGTATCTGTATCTGTAGCGTATTATTTACTTGAATTTGAACACTGACTTTTTATCGAATCGAATTTCATTGATGGAATTTGTGAGAAAGTTACGAGTCCTGGTGGATTTGCGGATTGACGGAACTGCATTGTCCGAACGGTGAGTGTTATCTGGTACACTTGAGAAAGAAGAGTGGCATATCGGGTAGTGTGGGAAAAGGATCGATAGGAAACGACGATGTATCCTGCGGATTTTCAGCTCGCGGCGCTTTCGCATTAGTAAATTTTTGACGAATCGCAAAGCGAATTTCCGTTGGGCGAGTCGGTCGATTGGTCAGCCGCTTGGCCACCCGACAGGAAGGTAATAAGAGATATTGAGAGAGAGAGGGAGAGAGATGGAGAGAGAAAGAAGGAGAATCAGAGAATCCGATACCCAACGAAGACTCGATTCGAAGGAAAGCTCGGTAATCCAAGGTCTAAGGTGTATCTATAGATAGTATATAACCTCTTGGCCGGTATATATATATATATATATATACGCTTCGATATATTATATACATATGTAGATATCTAGATCCTTCTAGGTAGGTATATAAATGACGATACATAAAGTATATATTTCCTATATAACAGACAGGAGTGTACGTTTATACGAGGTAACCTATACTTTGAGAATATTCGCGATCTTGACTGCTATTGGCTTTCGGTCGAGGTCGACTATGAATACCGGAAACTTAGAAAGACGTAAAATAGCGGAAATGTCGGAGCCAGGCGAATGGTAAGGAAGTGGGAAAGTATGAGAGTGTAAAGAAGTGACCTTTGCAAGAATGAGGATGACATGAAGAAGGAAAGAGAGGAAGAGAGTGACAGAGTGAGAGTGAGAGTGAGAGAGAGTGAGAGAGAGCGAGAGAGAGAGAGAGAGAGTCTGTGCGAAAATGTGAATATAAATTTTCTTTGGAGGAATATCAAGAGAAGAGGAGAATATACGAACTCGTGTGTAAATCGTATATGAGAATAATACTAGTAAAAGAGAAAAAAAATGAGAAAGTAAAGAATGAGAAAGAATTGAAAAAAAGGCTCCGGCGGGGGCCGCTCGTCGAATATTTGCTGGGCAGAATCATAGCGACTGATAGGAACATTCGACGATGATTCGCAGATACGTCTTCACCATAGTCAGCTATCTCATCGGCGTCTTCATATTCGCCACCATCGTCGGCCAGGTTGGCAACGTCATCACCAACAGAAATGCAAATCGCCTTGAATTCGAGCGACTATTGGATGGCGCCAAGACCTACATGCGACATCATAAGGTTCCGGGTGGTATGAAACGCAGGGTCCTCAGGTGGTACGACTACAGCTGGTCCAGAGGGAGAATACAGGGTGGTGGAGATATCAATACCGCTCTGGGATTATTGCCTGATAAACTCAAGACCGAATTAGCACTTCACGTTAACCTCTCAGTTCTGAAGAAAGTCACTATATTCCAGGTATAAATATGAGTATTATATTATCTCCAGAAATTTCCCTAAAATATATCATACTCGTACAGTTTATCTCACAGCCTCAGCAACTTAGGAAGGAAATATTTTTCCCGTGTGTCTAACGTATGATTGGGGTAGGTTTTGAGGCACTAGAAAAAAAAATGTTATCTATTTAATCGAATCCACTTGACTGATCGTGTCACGACAAAGGGAGAACACGTGCCCGTCTTCACTGGATCGTGCCGAACACAGCCGATCTCTACCGATCTATGCCGAGGTGTCTGCGAGAAGATAAAGTAGCCGGAGCACGTAGACGCTTTATGCGGTATTCCATTAACAAAAGCGGCCCGTAGAGAATCGAGCTGTGTTGTACGTCTGTATGCGGAAGGGCCAGCCGCGGTATAGACTAAAATGAATCTTATTGATGCGTTAGATGGTGATGTTGCCATAAATAGTTATGACGTTGATGGTCGCGCGGGCTTGGATGTGCCAGCTTGATCGAACTAAAAGCTTCTCGCGAAATCTAATCAACTTTCGCGCACTTTGTTACCTTCTCCATGGAGTCTTCGTGCGTCGGTCTTCAAGATGCTAGGTCCGTACCTTTCCCCGGCTTTTTTTTCCCACGACTTTTTGCCTTATTTAAATAAAAAATGAGAGAGGGGAACAATGCGCTTACGCGTTTGAACTTTCTATTATGAAAAGCTTTAGGCCACTCGGACGGGACTTCCCTTTGCGCGAGTTCGTATCGATGCGAGGAAATGTCGACAGCTGCGGCAGCTGCGGAGCCTGCTTGAGCTTTTAGGTTAGAGTTTACGAATAAGGTCAGATTCGTTTGGGAATTAATTTAAATTGCTTTATTACGTATCGGATACTTCACTCTGGTCTGGGCGCGTTTCTGTCGTTCATCATTCCTATATTTTGATCATGTATCTGTTTTCTGTATCTGTGAGTTTTCTTTTGTTATCTATCTTTTTAAAAACTTCCATTTTTTTGTTTACTTATGATTTCGATACTCCCACGCTGCATTTTTCCTAATTGTATACAGGTACTACGTGTTGGCGCAACTGTTTTCAGGTGGATGTCTACTTTCTCGTCGCTTATTGAAAACCGATAGTTAATTTAGCTTGGGCACCCTGTTAGTAATTTATTCACGTGGTGTAGAAAATTACTGTACGCTACGCCGCAAAAGCCGACCACTTTTTAAATCCGTGGTACCTGAACGGAATACAGAAAAATCTTAGAGCCACGTGAGACACAAAGGAAATGCTTGGAATTTGGTCTTTCTATTTTTTTTTCTCTTTCATTCTACATCGTTTTCCTAGCTATATATGTATATATATTTTAGTTTTTATTCTTGTCCCCTTTGTTCTCAGTCAAGAATTTTCCTATACTTCGTTTCGGGTGACGCAATGAAATTTTCATTTTATACCGGTCTCCACGTGGGAACGTCATATCTGCCAGTTTTTTAAAAACAAAAACAGAGACTGTTTGCTGTTCGATAAAAAAACAATGGAAGAACTTCAAAAAGAGAAAACTGTGAAAATGAGAAACTACATTTAAAGATGTACCTCTATGGTCTTTGTAAAGCTTGGGTCGCGTTTCTATGTATCAAAGGCAATGTTATCGCAAGCTCTGCCATGTACCGTACAAGTATAGAAAGAATCATAGACCTTTAATATAGAATGCAAAAGCTAGTTCTTAAACTTGTTTTCGCAATTAATAATTTAAGCGTTTCCACCAGTTCACCCTCAGCTCTCATTCGTCGTTTGTTTGACCGAACAAAAGAATCCAAAGGCATTAATTAAGGAGGTTCTGTCGATGCATACTAGTCAACTGATCAACTATCAAATTTATTCCATAAATCGATTAAAACGAACCAGACTTTCTACCTAATTATTCACATTAAGTATATAAATTTGTTTGTATGTGTTTATTTTTGTGAAATTAGCTCATTTGTACAAATATATTTAAAAGTCATACTCTCATTTGACTTTTATTTATTTGTTTATTGGGTTTCTCCCGATGAATCGGTGGAGATCCGGCAATTTAATTTGCAATTACACTTTGAAACACCCGGTAAGTTCACTTTTTTATAGTATGTATCGAATCCTAAAGAATTCACGAATCCGTAGTATACCATTTTCTGCTTCAAAGTTCACTTTAAATATGTTTCTCAGTCTCAGTTTCTCATCTAAAGTCGAAATTCAATCTCTGTGACTTTTGAGTCCCTATATAAAGTTTCGTTTTGAATATTACTTTTCTTAACATTTTCGTCGGTGACCGACCTTCAAATTTTGCAATTGAGTTCAGACTTGTCTAATTTATAACTTATAAAAGTTTCAGACGTGAAAATTAAAGTAGGTAGTTTTGACAGGACCTCCTTCAATTGTCAACGTAATCTCTTGCAAAATGCCCTATAATTATTACGAACACTCGATGCATTTTGTCTATTACGATGCTGGTCATAGAACACTTTTTTGGTATCTTGAACGAATTTTTTAAATTTTCTTAAAAATAAATACAGACAAAAAATACTTTTTTACGCTATATCCTAACAAACTTTTTGATGAAATTAAACTGCACGCCAGGAATAACGATCAGCGCATCAAAAATATTCTCATGCGTTCATTATAAATGGGCACGTCGTAATTGCTACATTTTGCTGCTTTTAATTACGACTCGTTTCTGAATATGGATTCACAATACAATACAATGCCGTTCTTTCGCTTGGCAGCGATTATTATTTAATCTTGAATAAGACTGATTTATTCTATTCACCGTATCTACGTAGTATTACCTGATTTCAATGGAATCTCCATAGATACATGCATACATAAATCTATCTTGGCGTATGTTATGTAAGATTCACATCCGGGAAATTCAGACTCATACCGCCATTATTCAAGTAGCTAATGGAAGATTCATTGGTATGAAAATTTAAAGATCACAAAGGCGCGATGCTCCTTTTCTGAGTATAATTCAGTTTCATTGTTTCCTAAGTAAATAATGAAATACCACCTTGCGATGATTTTGCTTGAGAACCGTTATAGGAATAAATAATATAAGATTAATGTATGTCGTTTGAATATTAAATATACCGGGTGGCATCTTGCAGGAATGCCAGCCAGAGTTTCTGCACGATCTCGTCCTGAAGATGAAGGCTTACATCTTCACGCCTGGTGATTCGATATGCCGTAAGGGTGAAGTGGCCCGTGAGATGTTCATTATAGCTGATGGTATCCTGGAAGTGATAAGCGAAACCGGAAGAGTCCTCACGACCATGAAGGCCGGCGACTTCTTTGGGGAAATTGGTATACTCAATCTGGACGGATTGAATAAGTGAGTGTACCAAATGTGCGGGAAACTAGAAAGATCGAAGATTTCCTTTATGACTATATGGTGTCTTCCATTTTGTTTCTTTCTAGACGCACTGCTGACGTACGATCTGTTGGTTATTCGGAACTGTTTAGTCTCTCGCGAGAGGACGTTTTGGCAGCCATGAAAGACTACCCTGAAGCGCAGGAAATACTTCAGAATTTGGGAAGGAAGCGTTTAATGGAAGCGCAGAGGGTCGCGAGGGCGTCGCGTCAGCCAACCTCTCCAGGGCATGACTCATCCGACAACAGTACTGGTAAAAGGATAGTGGATAAATTGAAGAGCGACGTGAAGGGCCTGAAGAATGTCTTGAGGAAGAGTAGACGCAATACCAGACCCGAGGAAAGCTTAGAGCTTCAGCCTTTAGCACCGAAAGCGCCGCCATTACGAAGACAAACAAAGGTGGACGAGACTCAGGAAGCTTCGGCATCAAATGCAGAAGCACCTGTGTCGCCGTTGGGCGCAGGACTTCCTCTACTTTCTAGATTGAGACTCTTGAAGGAGAAGCAGGATCGAGAGGAGAAAAAGAATCTGGTAGAGACGTCGAATCAAGTTCTGGAACAGCCGCCACCAGCACCGGAAACGCAAAATCCTACCAATCCAAATCTACCTTTGCTACAGAGAATATTATTACTCAAGGCGAAAAACGAACAGGAAGCACTCAGTGATAAGGAGTCTTTAGTCAAGGAACCGCTGTTACCGAAAAATGCACCTCAGGATGGGGTTAAAGAGACACAATTGAAACCGGTTGTACAACCGAGTCAGAGCGTCGCAGAAGCTGGTGTTAAATCTCCCACAACGTCAACGGATAACGGAAACGGTTCTGGGGTTAAGAAACCCTGGGCTATGTTAAAGGATGCTTCCCTAACTACTAAAGATACTTCACCCCAGAGAAGCCCGCCTGCACGCAGGTTACAGCTTAAACAGAGCCTGGTACACTTAAGGCAACAGACAAAGATGTACGCCTCCGTGGATGATCTTTCACCAGAATATTGCGGTCTGCCTTTCGTTAAGAAACTTAAAATCCTTAACGAGAGGCAGAAACTCGCTGAACTAGAGAAAGCCGTCAGAAGTTCGAGTCTGGATTGTGGTGACAATGCCGAGGCTGAGTTTGATGGGAATCTCACCAGGAGTCACTCGGAAGCCTGCGCCATTGAGTACGCCAGGAAATTAGCAAAATTGAATAAGGTATGGGTATTATTATCGTTATTAAATATAAGTATATATTTTTAATCCTCTACTACTTGTAGGACAGAAAACCACCTACGTCGCCGCAGAACCAACTTTCTCCAGAGAACGAAACTCTGGAAAGGCGCAACCTGAAAAGTATCCTGAAGAAATTGTCAGCTGGCAGCAGAACCGGAAGTTCCGAAACATCTACGACGAGTACACCGGACAGAGAAGCCGCCACGGCTGAATTAAGAAAACTTATGAGAGCACCAACAATAGAAGGCTATGCCGCTCGACATTCAAAACTCTCCAAGAGTGTAACTTTTAATAAGTACACTTTGCAGAGTCCGCCGTCCGAGCAGCCACCCGATAGTAACCTACCGTCTGATGAGAATCTTGGCCAGAAGCAGGAGCAGATTCCGCTGCCACCGCCCAATAAACTTAATTTCCGTCCTCTGGGTAGTGGAGCTCTTCTGCAAATTATACCACAGCCGCGAGAGGAAGAATACCTTGGAGAACTGGTGACCGGTATCAGGGATGTGATTCAGACTCGACTGGTAAGTTATAATGCATGAACGTATGTACGGCTTAAAACTCTGTGATCCTAAACTCTAGAGAAGTGCTATATTACTAATCCATGCCATTACAGGAAGACATTCAAAGTAAATTTGAACGTCAGTTTACGTCGTTGGAGCTTGAAATTCGCAAGAGAGACGAGATAATTTCGCAGCTGCAGGCTAGGATCCAGGAACTGGAACACAGGGAAATTCCCAGTGGTGGAGACTCCTGCGAAAGTACAGAAGCCGACGGATCCATGGAGGAAGACCTAGCTGAGGATAACGAAGATCATCCTTTTATGAGGGATGGTTCGGTAGACACTGTTCTAACGGCACAAGCTCATCACAGACACGCCTCGGGTTCTATAGAATCCTCGCATAACCGAAGATCCTGGGAGGAGCACTCCGAGGAGGAAACCTTGGAACTTCAGGATCTTCCGCGGTCCATCACGCCTCAGACCCTCTGGAAGGATGATGTAGCCATAGATTTAGAATCGAATAGCGAAGGCTCCAAGTCCGAAGATGAGGATGAGGAAGCTGGTGCCGCCTGTAGAACTGAGACTGATGATGAAGACGAAGAGGATGAGGATCAAGATGACGTCGGGCACAATAATTGGGAGGTGGCCATGTTAGCCGAGCAACTTGAGGCCAGGCGAAGAAGTAGCGAAAGTTCTAGTCCAGGTTCCTAGCGCATTAATGAGATTCTAGAATTACTATACTACTACACGAATACAATAAATTCCAGAGAGTGGCGCACTTCTGCGAGAAGGTCGGGTAGTGCAGCTTTCTGCGAAGATGAGTGCCCCTTTATTGACATTACTTTGTTGGATGGCTCTAATGAGACCATGATGTGACTTCAGTATTTTTCTTCCATTGCCTGCTGGTTGTTTTTTCCTGTTTTATTATAGTCTACTCGCGGTCCTCTATTCAGTTTTGCTATGAGGCATAGAGAATTCCAATAATTGTATCGCTATCACTTTGATGTCTCTCCTATTTAATCTTACTTTTACGTCCAAATGAATTTCGGCTAAAGTATGAAAAACGACAAAAAAAGAGTATAAAAGATTTTAGAGAGGATTTGAAGAACTTTCATTGAAAATATCGTCTTCTAGCTCAAGTAGCTCTAAAATTTAGATAGTAAACAAATTATTAGCTTTCCATAGTCCCCATCGAGTCACCGTGCCAAAGAAAGATGTGACACCCTTCTCCGTGTTGTGTCATTTTATTATATATCTTCTGCCCTCTAATCATCTCTTCCACATCCAACTGCATTTCGAGAAAGCTGCACACAGGGATGCGACAGAATTTAAACTATTTAACGAGACAAGAGTATAAAAAACACTTTTAAACAAGCAAATACAATTTAACTAAAATAAATCAACTTAATGAAGCAGATGAAGATAAAGGACGTTGAGGAGGAAAATGAAGATGAAGATAAAATTATATTATGTATACTGACCAGACCAAGCTCAATATTTCTAGAGTCTTTACAAAGAGAAACACACCTATTAAGCGAACGAA
Source organism: Trachelus troglodyta (assembly GCA_030142635.1). NCBI lineage: Eukaryota > Metazoa > Arthropoda > Insecta > Hymenoptera > Cephidae > Trachelus > Trachelus troglodyta. The sequence goes on from JARQTJ010000479.1 coordinate 1,762,034, forward strand.
TGACTATTAAATAAGTGAAGAAAAAAACTACCAACTTGTACATACTAGCCTACAATTTATTTATTTATAAGATCGAGTGAGCGAGAGTGCATTTAAGTGAACTTTGTGAGTATGTACAAATGTAAACCACAGTATGAGAGATAATTCGGTGAAAATGAAGAATACTTGAGAGAAAGTAGAGAGCATGGAAAATCATGAAAGAAAGAGAAACAGAGAGCTGATGGGAACCAGAGAATATTGAAATGGGAGGAAAACATAGAGCACTTTAGATGCTGATATGTACTTACCATATGAACAAAAGGAGTATACAATAAAGCAAACACTGTTTTCAAAGCTTGCGTTATATTTACTTAAAACCTGATTCTCAACAAGGTTCTCCTATTTATTTGTCTGATTTGATTTGTATTGCCATTTTGTTTTATTGTTTCACTTGACTACCTAATTGCTTGCAAACTTGTCGACGGTTCCTGTAAAAGAAGATTGAACTCGAGAAGTGCATAGCCTATATTTATTGAACTAAAGAAAATTTGGTCAATATACACAAACTATGGTACATTATGGCGAAATAGGGATATTATTAACAAGATACCATTTTTGGTGGTTAACGACGTTTTAACGTTTACGTTTATTACGATATAATACAAGACATGATTACGGAGCACTGTTTAACGTTAAATGCTGCGGAATTATCGTGATTTGTACGATAGGGGTTCTTGTTTACCAAGTCTAGCGTTATTTTGTTTTTAAATGTAACGCTAAATCTGCTCAGGTGATTCATCTTAACATGGCGAATACTGCGTTGATTTACTTTTTGTTCACGAAGTCCTCACCCTTCTGGATATTTTTCTTGAGTTCTGGGATGGCAGCCTGGAGTAGCTTGGCTTCGAAATCGCTGAGCTTACCAAGGCCAAGATTCTTCTCGACGCCATTTTTCTATGGGAGGAACATCAGTGTAAATATATAGAACTTCGTACTTGAGATGAAAAGGATGAATTTATAAATAGTAATAAACTCCAATTGAGTTTCACTTACGCCCAGAAGAATGGGTGTGGAGAAATATTTGGCTTCGGTGATGTTAGACCTGACGTAAGCACACTCGATGACATTCTGTTCGCCATTGAGGGCTCTGATCAGTGCAAAACCAAAGCGGGCTCCAGCATAAGCCATCGACAAGGTGGCGGATCCGGTTCCGGCTTTGGCCTTCACGACTTCCGTACCAGCCTCCTGGATCCTCTCAGTGAGTGCCTTTAGCTGGTCATCAGGGAAAGATACCGAGGGTTTGGCTTGTGAAATCAAGGGAATGATGGTGATACCACTGTGTCCTCCGATTACTGGAACGGCAGTTTTTAGAGGGTTGAGCCCCTAGACATTGGTGAGGAAATATATAATTATGAATTATTTTTATCTTTTTTTTAGAGCAAGATTGCTATTTAGAAAGGTTATGATACGAAGCATATTCTTTCCGCCTATGACAACATAGCATATTTAATCTAATCAGTAGGTCGTGATCATGTTTTTGTTATCTTGGGTATAGTTATGCAATCTGTCTTACTGTGTAACCTTAGAATTTTTTACACAAACTATTCAGTAAATGTTGCTGAAATGTAATCTATGTAGTTTTCAATATGTGTATTATGTTTATACCTTGGCTTCAGCGACAAAGGTGTTGGCTCTAACAATATCCAGAGTGGTAACACCGAACACTCTGTTTGGATCATAGACACCAGCCTTTTGCAAAACCTCACTGGCAATTGGTACTGTGCTATTGACAGGGTTAGAAATAATAGCAACGAAGGCTTTAGGTGCTACTTCAGCTATAGCAACTGCAAGATCACGCACTATGGAGGCATTTGTGTTGAAGAGGTCATCACGGGTCATTCCTGGCTTTCGTGGGACTCCAGCAGGGATGATAACGACCTAAATTTAGAAATAATATTTTTATGATTGTTGTTCACAGGTGATAGATTTTTTTATTTTACCATATAATACCTGAGCACCCTTTAGGGAATCTTTGAGTTGGTCGGGTCCTGCGAAGCCCTTGACCTTGGCAGGTGTTTCAATGTGGGAAAGATCTGCAGCTACACCAGGAGTATTAACAATATCATACAGAGATAATTCTGTAACCAAAGGTGACTGCTTTAGAAGCAGCGACAATGGTTGGCCAATACCACCACTGGCACCCATAACAGCAACTTTGGCATTGCGCTAAAAAATAAAATATACTTTAAATAACAGAACTATATATTTTATCATAGAAATTTTTTCATTGAAAAACATTTTCCACATGTTGGTAATATTAAACTGTTTGTCCATAGTTCTGTTGCATAACATGTGACTAATAAATACTACAATACTGTAACTAATAGAATTTTTATACAGAAAGTTAAATAAATTGAAAACTACTAACAAATAATTTAGTATTCATCTTATTACAATTTTTTAAACATTTTTATCATATTCCATATTCAAAAATGACCAAATTGGTCCACAAGTAGGTGTGCAAGAATTTGGCATTATACAATTAAAATTTACCTGTGCGCTGGTCGACAGCTGTTTAACACCTTGCTGGGCAACAATAACGGTGGGCTTGAGAAAACGTGGCAACATTTTGTATTAGTCTGTCGTATAACAAAAGTGAACTGTAAAAAATGTGAATGTAGTACCACACCGAATGCCCGATAACCCCTGAATGACACCGAATGACCTTCGTCTTTTCCCACTACTCCTCTTCTCATACAGCTGTGCTCAGTTCAATGACGCACGACATCCACGAGAGCCACCTATGTCTTGGCGCGGTTTTTAAATTAGATAACTTACTCCAATCGACTACTTAGTATAATTTTGATTGATAAAAATCAAATTTTCTTACTTCTTGATGTTCCAAATTTTGAAAAGAGTTATCCATCGTAGCTGCGACAACATCATTATAACAAACTTCAAAGATCATGGTTTTTTCTTTAAACAGTCTTTCGACGCATCAAAGTTCCGCTTTTTTAGTATATCAAATTCCGATTTAACATAATGATCCAGAACATCTTTATCGAACATAAATCGTGCCAAAGCTTGATCGCCAACTCCTGATAAAACTGTAACAAGTCGCGCCATTTCATTAATACTCTTCATTTGATCCTCCATAAATCCTGTGACTATGAAATCGCTAGCGTTTAGATCATTATACTTCTCAGCAACACAATTTACAGATACGAGCTTGTCAGATATATCAATTTCCAATTGAAGAGCTGTCTGAAATCATTGAACACGCCAATTTCAGTGGTAATATTTCTTAAGTAAATATTTATCATGAAACCTTACTTTAAAGGCATTAAGTGGGCATTTCCAATCTTGATCTTCTGGTCCATTTACTGAATACAAATTCACCATACCTCCTCGCATTGTAATGTAATTCAAAAATCGAATAGCGTGCTCGTGTTCCTCATGATGCATTTGCATAAAAAATGATTCACATCCTGGTAGTGCAACATCAACTCGGCCAAAATACGAAGCCTATATGTGCCACTAGGAATCATACATTAATATTTATATAAATTTACTATAAAATACACGAACCATTGACAAGTAGTAATAGAAGGCTTTTAGTTCAGCATTAAGTTGTTCATTCAAAATGGATTCCAATTCCGGATTAAAGTGAAAATTGGCTCTGTTTCCCGTTGGCCATTTATCCGGCGTACTTTGGCAACTTGTAGAATTGCAGGAATTTGATTTTCCCATGCCAGATTGTTTTGAGTCTTTATTGGTCGATAAGTAACGCCTCTTTAATGGTTTTAAAAAAGTCTGACTGCTGTTATTTACAATTTTGTCAATTTTAACAGTTTGATATGCGAATGTAGGAATACACAAGACGGATAGCAACGTGTTTATATGAGAGAAGTGAGCGGTCCAGAAACGGAAGAGGAAGAATAAGGATCATTCAAATATAGTGTATTATGTGTACGTAATACGACATTGGAGGATATGTATTTACATTATGGACTTACAATTAGTGCGCAAATGGCCATAACTCTGTGCACCGTCAGTCAGTTCATTCTGAACATGCGCGTAACTGAGCAACGTATGTATTTTCCACATTCAACGTTATCAAGTTATGTATGTACAGTCATTCAGATACAAAAGGTCTCTACTCTCTTCTTACGTCTTTCGAACCACTGACTATGAGTAATGCCTTCCATTCTGTGTGTTCATACTTAAACGATTTGATAACATTTTTTTTTACTCACCGATAATACGTGGAGGATGGTGTATGATAATTCGACACGATTTCTTTGCTACTGAAAACATTCTGAAATTTTTGCAACATGGTAACAGCTAACTGACTTTTAAAATATCGGGCCATCTCTATTTTTACATTGAATTGTTCCTATTATTATCACTCATAAGTTATTGAATTTAATCTTAATTCTAGATGCTACCAAATGTCACAATTAATTTTGACTGAAGCTAGGAACGATTGACTGTCATTTGTTTTTGTAGCGACTTCATCATACAGGATCGTACGTAGTCTGGGAATTTTGAATTAGGAAAACTTGGAAATTAGGAATTAGGATAACGAGACATGAAACAATAATTTCCACACAGACACCAAACGGTGCCGCGAAGGTCTTCACGAAGTTAGTACGTAGTGATTTGCTTATAAATTTAAGCTAAAAATAATTTCTATAGAGGTATATTATCAAAATGAAAGTTATGCTCAACTTAATTATTATTTATTTTATTCCACTGTTCTTCTTTACCGTAGTAATACATATGACGTGAAATAGGCACATTATATTAATGCTATTATATATAATAATTATCAAATTGTGATATTAATCCTTTTGAGGTTTTCATTAACGAATATAATGAAGCTACTAATTTAGGCTCTTAAGGTAATTTTAAATTGTATATAGTATAAGAAATAACACGGCCCAAAGTTGAATTCTTATTGCAAGTATTGACCGTAAAGAATGTATTCCTGATGGTTTCTGTAATAGCTAACTATATATGAATAGATGTATAAATGCGAATATTAATATTAATTTCATCAATTTTTTTTTTTTACGTCTATCCGCGTCAGCAAAATATTCGCGAGGTATATTCAACAAAATAATTGTACAATATTTATGTGACATCATTCTAATCTGAATCCTTTAATTGTTTGTCAAATACGAAGACACCTAACCCCTCGCCAACGCGTTCTAAATTTGTCACGTGATCAGCTATTTCCTTAATCGAATCGACTTGTTCCTGCAGGAATTCAGTTTCCAAAAAGTCCAATAAGTTGGCATCGTTATGATTCGATGCAATACCATGTAGATCGAAAAGTGACTGTAATTATAAAATGTTAAAAACAATATTAATTCCAATGCTTCTACAATCTGTTATAAATCTGTAATAAAAAAAAAATTTGGAGGAGCTGGGATTTGAACCCAGGACTTTCCGCATGCGAAGCGGACACTCTACCACTGAGTTACACCCCCAGTTGAGAGAAATATGATAAATATGCTACTTATTCAGTGATAATAATCGTTTTACAAATAAAGTCAATCCAAACAAAAAAATTGTTTATAAAACGTATATATTATTATTAGAATCAATCCGAACGTTCACAAAAATACTAAAAAATGCAAAACCATCAATTTTCTCAATAAAATGTCGTACCTGGTTGACCATTTTTTCCAAATTCAAAGCCTCTGTCATGGCCTCCTTGGCTGTGCCCCAGTGTTCTTCCTCTGGATTCTTAATATCCGCCAAATGAATTGTACCGCCTCTCTTATTCTGATACGTCAGGAATTTCATAGCATGATTACGTTCCTCATCAGACGCCCTTTTAAAGTATTCATGAAGTCCAGGTAAAGCAATATCACTGCGATCAAAGTGATACGCCTGTAAAGAACTCATTATAATTATTACCAATAATCAAGGTTATTATCAAAAAGTAAAAATATCGAATTGCAGATATATGATGCAATTATATTAACTTGATTACACACTTGACATTCAATCGCTAATACGCATTAATCAATAACAGAAAATATTTCACGCACTAACCATAGATAAATACGTATAACTAGCATACAATTCCAAATTGATCTGCTTATTAATGGCCTCTTCGCACTCAATATGAAAATTTTGCTTGACAAGACTCATTTTGTTATTTCTTAAAAAATTCAACGACACAAACTTCTAGTACGCCAAGTTCAACACCACCTGGACTTCTGCTCTGGTAACAGCTTCTCACCCGTGCTCCCCACAACTGGAAGTGCTGCAAATGTAGGCCTGCGCATCTACACACGGCCTGTAGTTTATATTATATTCACGTGCAGCTACATAGAATGCAGAAAGTTCAAGTAACACCTGTTACACATTATATCAGTGTTAAACATACAATGAATACGAAAAAAAAGTTATTATTTCTATAATTAATTGTTTGTTCGTGATATCAATTTTCTAGTATCAATTTAGTACTTCAACGATTTTTAAATATTGTTCATACGTTACGCAATGGCGCCAGAAACAAACAGCCAATCGGCTTGAGTTTGTACTTCTATACTTAGCACGTGGTGACACCAGATAGAACTGAAAGAGCTTAGTCAGTGCTGTTAATCAATTTACTGTACGACAACTGCGTAAATTTATTTTCCCTAGAGAAAATAGTGTCTCATGACAGATATCTCATATTATATACATACAGCGTATTTCAAAACTACCATAGGCACTTTCATGTTTGGTATGCAAATAAGTCCTTTGGTGATGCGTCTGCGCGTAATTATAGATCGATCACGGTCTCGTAGCGTTGCGACGTTCCGTGGAGCGCCGTGATGTGAACCCCACTGTATGTCAGAGAACAGCATACGATTCACAGGCGTTGTATATATCTCTCTCGTTGCAACGAATTCCATTGGAGGTCGTTACAGTGCTGTAAAAATGTCAATCTCGCGATAATCAAGGTTACGGGATTAATCGGTCGATTAATCACCAGTATTTCATTGATCTCTTGCAGTTAGTGCCGGAATACAGTGCGACAGGTGGGATAACGTTGAGCTGTCAAATGGCGAGTTTGGCGGGGAGCTCGACAGGCTTCATGAGGCCGCCGACTATGCTAGAGCAACTACTGGAAGAAATAAATTTCCAGAGAACAAAAGAAATGCGACAGCTTCTAAAAGACGGTTAGTAATACTACGGTTGCATTTCTATTAACGTATTTTATTGATTACTTATTGCTTAATTAAGACGGAGAGGACATTTTGTACTAGTTAAAAATCAAGGTTCAGCCCTGTAAACATACATACATACATATATATATATATATATATATATATAAAGTGGTCCAGAGGCAGTTTTGAGGATATGTGGCACTCACACGGCAAGCCGATGTATTTATTTAAAAAAAAAAATTAAACCTTGGAACATGTGACATTGGAATTCTAACCTAATCTAACCTAACGAACTACTTCATAGCTCATCACAATTTCGAGTGTCCAGCATCAAAAATTTTTTAAAAAATTCGTTGTGAGTGCCGCTAAACGGCCCTGAAAGTATACGTTACATATAGGATTTTTGCAGGACCACCCTGGAAAATGTCAGATGTCCTAGAAACTGCCAATACCCATCAAAATAAGTCCTGAAAACTGCCTTCTAACATATATATATATACACATTATATACCTGGTGACATTTATCGTATTGACGTATAAAAAAAAGACTCGCTTGCCACCAATTGAGACGCGAATGTACGATATTTGCAAATTATTGATCGCCGTTTTTAATTTTTGTTTTGTGAGGATTATGAACATATAATGACGGTAATTTTCTCGTTTGAATTTAGCAAACAATTTTTATTAAGCGCTCATTCCTTTTAGTTTTTTATTAATAATTTAATTAGTGATTCAGATAGGACTCTGTTGGATTCCTTTGTTTGCAATTAGATAATATCATTATTGATTTTGTGTATTTCGTGTTTGGTATCTCTATATGCACCCTTTCACGAGGTATATGTTTTTAAAATTGGTGTCATCGCTAGATTATATTGCTGTTTTGTTGATGGGCATATAATATTATTACACTATGGACTGTTTTTATTGATATATGATACAGAATATATAGAAGCTTTGGCACTTGACAAATTTGTAATTTGCACTGGAAACGTGGATTCTGTATTTCAGATTCGGGTTTCGTGATGCTCCAGGGCACGACTTATTGGACGGATCTGTTCGTACGTCACTTCCTTTTCCAGGCTGAGCACACCATTGACGGTGATGACCTCCTTTTCTTCGTGCGCAAAAAGCACGTGAAAACGTCCTCCAGATATTTACCAAAATTTGAGACGGAGGTTGACGTCTTCCGTAAAGATAGCAAAAAACTACCGATTGGCGATCCTGACATCGATTGGGAGGAGACTGTCTATCTTAATCTTGTAGTACATCAATTCGATTATACTCTAACACTGGCAATATGTACCAGGACCAGCCCCAAGGAATTGCAAGTGAGAAATAATTTTTTGAATTTATTTTAAACAGATGACGTTAAAATTTATCTTTTTTCATGATCTTATTAATATTCGTCTCCAGGTCCTCAGAAGACACTCACAAAAAGTCTATGCCAGTCCAAGTCGACGGCGGATGGATGCTAAGGGTGATCTCGAGGAAATGACCTATCCGCACATCTGCTTCATGGTAGACAATTTCGATGAAGTATTCTGTGATATTTTAGTCAGGGATGGGGAGATGGTCTGCGTCGAATTAGTTGCCTCTGACAGAGACGGTGCCGTGCAGGGCGTCATTTTTCTTGGATCCATCAGATACGACGCCTTGAAGAAGGTCTATGATGCTAGGGTAAGGAACCAAGACATTTTCATATTTTCATATTTGTTTAATCACTATGTTGCTTAACCCCTGTTTAACAGTCGAGTCTGAGCACAAAAATGGCGCAGCGTATGACATTTGGCTTGTTCTCTGGTGCAGCATCTCAGAGAATTGAATTTGTCAGGATGAAAGGACCCCAGGGTACTAGTAGCAATACTTAATCGTTTACTACAGGAAGTAGTAAATTATTCTCAATTAATTTTTATGTGTAGGAAAAGGTCACGCTGAAATGGCCGTTACGAAACCAAAAGGCTCCGGTGCAGAAACGCCGACCTCAGAACCAGGATACTGCGCCACTGACGCGCTTTGGGATGCTGATTGGGATGACGCTGAGGAATTATTTATGTATCGTCATCAACGAAGATTATCCGATCCCAGTGCCAATTTGAATAATTTTGTTCGCGGTGGATGGCGAACCAAACCCGATAGTGCTGCCACTAAAGCACGCTCTGAAAACGAAGGACTGGACTCGATGGCGAATGGCCTCAGTGAAATAGAAGCGGGCGACGTACGAGATGGTAACTATGGTCGGAGGAATCACGGGAGTGAACTTAGTAAATAATTAGGAAGCTGTCATGGCTGTGTCGCATTTTGAAAAGAAAGGTAGTAGACAAATCGCGTCCATAATATTATTAAAAAAAATGCGACTCGCAGTTCATCGTTTCACCTCTGACATTTTTCTGATCTGGCACTCTTTCGTCTACCTGTATTTAAATGATTGCATGGCCGTGTGCGCGTGTGTGCGTTTGTGTATTTGCATAATTTACTTTACTTACATCCTCAGGATATCTCATCTTTGAAAAACAAAAAGATGAAGTCCAAAAAGTCACCTGCATGTTGTGTTGTCTAATGTTCAATTCGGAATCGATTTCATGCATCTTTTTATTTCTATGACTTCATTGCGAATCCAATGACTTCAGTCGCGATGATAAGATTAATAAATCTGGTTAAGGAGTTTCAGATCTTGAAATCGCTTTTATTCATAAAATGTCAATGGAGGTCTCATTGTCTCGGTACGTTTATTTCTAACGCAGCGTTTACCAAACTGATATATGTGCATATGATTATAATACATAATCCCTCCTATGGATTTCCTATCAAGGCACGCTAATGTCAATTCTAAAAATAGTTTGGGAAACGTTGCGACTAATCTTGGTTCCTGTTTTGCTGGCTGTTTCCTTTGTAGCGGAAGGACAGGATAGCAGCTGGGGCGGCCGGGGCTCACCAGCAAACTCTCACAGAGACAGCCACAGTCCTCGGTGTCAACGTAGAAGATCACCGCAACTTCCAGGCCGTCATGCCAACCGGAAGCAACGTAATATACGGGAGTCACAAAATGAAAATGAAGTGGGGCTAAGGGGCAAGGAGGCCTATCACGACGCTCGCGGTGAGTGTGCTCGAGGTCCTTATCCACCCTGAAGTACATAATGATCATCAGGGTGGATAACTTTCCTGAGGATAGTACGAGCGCACTGACCGTATACAGTACCTAACTACTGATCAGGACTGATTATGAGTTTCGCGATAGGCCCCCAGAATCATCATATCGAGGTTGGCAGTGAGATTCTACCACCGGGCACCTGTCTGACGGATGACAATGTCAGACAAAAACTGGACGCCGGGGCCATTTTGGTACACGGAAAGGAGGAGTTGCCGCTCAATTATGAAGCCGACGAGAATAATGCGAGCACAAATCATCATCAGCATCAGCATAACCATCGTCGTGATCCTCGTCATCGTCATCCCGCTGAGAACGACAGGGACAACGAAGACGCGCACAGGATCGTCCTTGGAAATTCAGAAGGACATCATCTCAGTGTTGAGGATCTTCGCGGACGGATGAGTGACGCGGGAAACGACGCTGCTCTCGGCATCGAACATGAGGAGTCACGCAAGAATAAAAACAAAAATGAATCGCCAGCTAGAGACAGAAACGCTAATGCCAAGTTACCAAGAGGAGTGAATGGCTGCAGCGCGCAAAGGCAAAGTGCCACCTTACCAAGGAGACGACGCAGACGAGCGCTATCTGGTAGTGTTACTGGCAATCCTCTGCCACCCCATCGAGTCACCCCTGATGGCACAGCGATCTACTATTGGTGCGAGCTCCCGCGCCGCCCCGGCTCTCAGGGTAATTCTCTTCTCGCCATTATTATTCATACTTTTAACTTTTTCAATATTTCACACTTTTTTTTATATATGCATATATACTACAAAACACACAAACACGCACACTGCTGTATCACATAATTGTAAGACAGCTAATAATCCAAAGGGTTTCCGGAGTCCATTCCTTCTCCACAAATTATTTTGCTGGTCCAGTGCTTCTCTAACGTAGTCGCACCCCTGATCCTTCATAGCTCTTACAGTAATGATACCTGCTCGTAACGTTATTACTGTTGTCATTCTTGTTGGTACAACATGGCCTTAACTTGATCTCTGCGTGTTTCACGTACGTACCTTATATATCGCTTGCAGCAAAGTCAGATATATGTATGTTGTGCCTACAGATCTACTTACACATACGTTATAGCGCTTTGATCAGGAGAAATCCTGAACTTTCAGAAATCAAAAGTAATAGGACGTGATAAAAGTTTATTGAAAAACATCTCTTCGTACACGCTGATTTTATTTGCTATTGCTCGTTCAGCGCCTCGTAAAGATCTTCGAGAGTCTTAAGGGTTGTTGTTTAAGGGACCTTTCATGATGGGGTTATGGGCTTCGTGCAAGGAGTTAGGAAGGTGTAGTGACCGGTCTGCTGTCTGTCTGCTGACAGAGTTGGACGACGGGGCTTACAATCCCTTGTGGACGATGCGAGGATTTACGCAGACCTTTCACTTCTGGAAGGAAACCAGGCGAGCACAATCCGTCCCACTCAACGCCTTCCTCACATACATCACCCTACCCTGGTGGAGTATAGCTAAAGGTTCGTCGTTTGTTGCATATGTAATTATAATAGTCAAGTTACCGTTGATATGCGAATATACAATTTTATGAATTTATTTATTACAGATATACTGGATCATCGAGAGGGTCCGATTTTAACATTCTAGCTGAGGTCTTCTGGATATCCAATCGAACAACCATTTTGAATTTCAGTCGTTCTTTTTTTACTTTCTACGAGAAGAAGATCGATTGTTTAATGATTACAATTTATAAATCGCATTAATATATTACATGCCATTTATAATAAGTCTTGCGTTCTCTCTCCTACACAACACAGAACATCTAAAGGACATCCGAATTGTATCTGCAATATCCTAGTGTTGTTCGGTTCAAAGATGCTATGTATAAGACATCCTGCGAAAGTCATATTCTCCATTTTGATCTTTCAGTTAACATCTAATGTATTTTTGCATATGATAATTATCCATCAACATTTATCATCGATAAAATAATTGATTACTTCATATTTAAATAAGATATCTGTATTTACGATTCATACAGTTTATTGATCAGCTACGTAATACGGTTCCACTACCCTTACGTATAAAACAAGGTAACTCATTCTAAGTACGAACGTTATTGGTCTACAATTCAAATAAGAATTATATTTAACCAATCAGGTACTACCTTTCACAGAAGCTACTTTTTCATATCGTGGCAATATTAGCGTCGTTTTGAATTTGAGGCGTGCGCATGCGCGTCGCACGCCGCCATGTCTGTCCAACGTTATCATATTAACTTTCCTAACAACGCGCTCTTAACTAATAGTGACCTTGAAAGAAAATACGAGTACAACGTCTACAATTCTAATCGTCTTTAACTAAAAGATGCTTAATAGCGATAATAAGAGAGAGATATAAGTACGAGCCTTAGGCCTTCAGGTGTTTTAAGGCTTTTTCTATAATAGTGAATTAAGAGAGAGATATGCGTAAGGTTTCTCTTACCTCATGTCTTTTAACGACTAAAAGACATCTCTTAACGTTAAAAGAGATATAAAAATAAGGGCCTAAGCATGGAAGGAAGGAAATGAATGTCCTGTGGGTTAAGATTTTCCTCTTGGCAACAGTCTCAGTGAAAACCACAACTTACGATTAGAAATGGTCAGCACTCTTATATAAGACTGCGCCTATTAACGTTTCCAGTTCGATTTCAACACTCCTTGATGAACCTGAAAATTGTATAGTTGATTTGTATTGTTTACAATGAAGAGTGCTTTGGTAATCTTGGTTCTTTCAATGATGTTATATAGTCTACTTGTGCAGGCTATTCATGTGGGTCCAAATTCTCACATAATTGAGGGATACTCGAAGAGCGAGAATTCAGACATCATTATTAACAGTAAGTAACACCTCTCTCCATAATGTATTGTGTGTTATGATCGCGAGGGGCAGGCAGCGTGGAATACTCCACTGGTTCTTTTCTCGGTTTTTGAGAAAGCGTCATGTTATTTTATTTTTCATGTTCTCAATCATTTTCGCACTATACAAGCTCTTTCTCACTCTATTACCAGTATCGCACGTCTTTCTCGTCTCTTGCCCGCCCATTCCCACTAATCATCGTTCTCACCTGCACGAGTGTGCGATATTGGGAAAGCTTAATCATGCCACTTTCACAATTGCCGATTGATCGTCTCACCCTCTTCACACTTCCTTCCACCTTTCCTTATGGCTGTATCCCCAATGGGGGACATGTGCCAGTAACTGGTCCTATAATCAAGGATTGGAAGTTCGACACTAGAT
>JARQTJ010000479.1:1782658-1846740 GCA_030142635.1 Trachelus troglodyta
GTCTTTTTTTCGTCAAACCTGTATTATTGATATGAAAAGCTCTTCATTTGCGGAAAATGCTCGGTGTACGAATACTTCTTACACTCACTGTATTTTTGACAACTTGAAAATATAATGCCACAGAGTGTATCCCACAAACTCGCAATGGTAATATGATGGCAAAATAAAATTATATTTAAATACGTATAAATTTTTCAACATTGAACAGTGACATGTTCTGCTTTTACGATAACGTTATAACCCATAACCCGTCTTAAAGAGGTCTAATGCCACAGATGTTATCTTCAATGTATTCTTAAGCTGTTCTTAGAATTTTTGTGTTAACTGGATGATATAAAAACGTCATAAAACTGGATTCACTGTGTTCCACAGTTATAAACGGTATATACTATACTATTTATAGGAAAGTTTGTTGTTAGATTTATTCCCATTTGTTCATGCCGTTCAATATACGTACTGATTATATCTAGTGTGTATAAAATATGGAATATCTTTAGTGTTTATTTAACTACAGAAACACATTACAACCGCACCTTAAGTGTTCACGAATAATTTTTCTTTTCTATTATTCTTTACTTGCAGTAGAGAAAATGGTGGACATAAGTGTGCTTACATATATAAGTACTTACTTACATGACTTAGATTGGTAGCCGTTACTCGAGCAAATAGAGTGCCCAATGCCAATGCAAATAGTGGAGGACATGCTTTTACAAAGTTTTCCAAAAAGAAGTGGATCACTTAGAAATAAATAATAGTCGATCGTCTCGCGTACTTTACAAACACCTAATTCATCATCAGTGACAATTGTAGTTTCACAGAATTCGTATGGCCTAATATTTCTGCTGGGCTTCAATTTATCATATTCCATATATTCTTTTTCAAGTATTATAATAAGCTTTGAGGCAGTATACTCGAATTTTAGAAAATAATTTGTAATCATTTAAAAATTTGTAGTAGTACTCGGCATTTGTTCGTGTTGTGATCAACTAATACTGTATTAAGAAGAGTGTAGAAATATTAAATAAAAATGGAAGGATTACCTGTAAGCTTGCTATTGATGATAATACTGGCGAGTCATACGTGCTGTAATGCATTGCTAACGACAAACACGCGTTCAGTAAATTCTGGACGTACGCTTGAGATACTCGTAAGTTTCAAAGCCTACATAAAAATACATTTTGTATATTGTGTTATCAGTGTCATTTGTAACAGATGGACTTGTTCAAAAACTGCATACCCACATACAACTCCACTATATGTATAGCATATCATAGAGAAATGGAAAGCGATCTTTTAAGGAAATTAACAAAAATCGCCTGCTTGAGCGTAGTCGGATATGCAGCAAATCGAGATCCAAATTTGGAGACCAAACCCATTTTAAAAAACATATCAGAAAAGAAAAGCCTGAAGGATATAGAACGAAAGTGGAAAGTCAATGCATTTTTAATAAACGCTAACTCAATAAAAATTCTGGACGAAGTAATGATGAAACTTCAAAATTCAATCTGGTGGAATTCATTAGGATTATTCATAGCTATAGAATCAAACCCTCAAATCAATGGCTGCAAAAAGGCTTCAGATTTCATATGGAGCATGTGGTCCTATGGTGTCTTATCCTCAATTTTTCTGTGTATCGACGAATTAGATACACCACGTATATATACATTCAATCCCTATGAGGATTATGCACCATCTTCTTGGACAAGAGTTCATCGATCGCACTCTCGTAATGGACACCCCTGGACCCTTTACCGGCAAGAGTATACACATGGTATATACATATATCATACTTATAGATAACTCGAAGGAACTTCAACGCTTACTAGTGTAGGGTCTAAGGACATTAAATCCGTAAATTCTTATTTTATTTTTATCTTAGGACGAGACGCGTGCAACGAAGTTGTCTTCGACAAGACGAGAAATCTCCAGGGCTATCCGATCAGGGTCAATGCCTGCCCTCGTGAACCAACCTTGTACATCCACCCCAGTAAAACCGGTCTGGAAAAATTTTCTGGTGAAGACGGCATGATGATCACCTCCATTACAGAGGTGCTAATCGCCACACTCTCGGACATCAGTTATTTTGACGTCAAATGCGATTTGGAATTCGAAGACGAGAATGGAACTTATCAAGGTATGATGGCAGACCTAGCATTGAAAAAAGTAGATATAGGAATGAATATGAGATACTTGAAATTGTATAAAGGACTATTATCGACGTATCCACATATAAGTTCACAATTATGCTTTGCTACTAAACTAAAAAAAAGTGTCAAACCTTGGATCATAATAGAAGCACTCTTTTCCAACATGGCTCGAAGTGGTATATTTCTTATCTTTACTATATCTATGATTGTCACGAAGTATTTTGAGGGTAAAAATACATCTAATGCCTTTATACATAGCATTCGATTGATACTCAACACTCCTGTTAAGAATTTGTCTAAAACGACAGCTGGCAGATTTGTAGGTTATGCTGAGTTGCTCGTGCTTCTTGTGATACACACTTTACTCACAGCCAGATTCGTATCCGTATTAACTAACCCAATTAGTACTAATAATATTGATACCTTAAAAGAATTGCAAAGTGTCAATTATCCCGTGCTTGCTTCGCCAATTTTTAGAGACACGTTGGAACATTCGAAGTTACTTGACAGGCTCGTCCTCCTCAATAATTCTGACACTTGCACCACGAAGGTGATATATGAAAAGATGGAGTGGATTTGCGTGGACGATTGCCTTTCTCTAGAAGCAATCGCAGTGCAAAGTAATACATTACACGTAGGAACTCATAAACTCGCTAATAATTACGTTACTTATGTGGCGAGGGCGGATTGGCCGTTAATAGATAGAGTCAACGTCGTTATACAGAGAACGGTGGAAGCTGGTCTTCCGAATTACTGGAGATCTTCAAATATTCCGAGAGCCAGTCAAGAGTACATATATCTACTGCAAAATACAACGAACACTCAAAGCTCAGCAGTGTTATTTAAAAATTTTAAATTTACCTTCCGTCTCTTTGGCATGGGTTTGTGTTTCGCCAGCATCATATTCATTGCCGAGATTATTGTCAAGTTTTTATTTCACAATTAAAATCCAGAATTTATCTGTAAAACTCAATACAAAATTCTTAACGATTCTGAGAACGCAACACCATTTCACTATGTTTTAAGGATGTGGATAATGCAAGTTGTAATGGCAGAATATGAAAATTTAGGTCCTTCGCTAGTCGATAAATCGTAAGGAGTATCGAATCAGGAATTTTTCGCGAAATTCTCGGAGTACCGCTTCTTGTTATCGATAAGTTGCTATAATTAACTGTCGTAGAGCATTCTAGAGTAAGCAATTTCGTTTTCACCTTCAGTACAAATAATTACAGATAATTATTGTCTTGGCTAAGAAGCATCGACAGCCACTATAGCCGTTATGCAAATTATTAATAAGTGCATGTTGCACTATGCTTCTCAAGTATTTGACACGTTCTGCTGTGCGACGGCGAATGACTGGAGAAGTAACTGTAATAATTTTTTTTTGGCTTTTAATATAAAGAGTACTTGAGATTGAGCCTATATCGGTACATTAAATAGATCGCGATAATAAATATTACTTGATCGTGTGTAACAAACTATATCTTTGATGGCAACTGTGGCTTTTATAGTGTAATTTGTAAATGTTTAATAAATACGATTCTGCACGTATAAATATAGACGTGGGACAAAAATTCGTTAAATAAAATCATGTCACAGTATACTTTGATATTTCTGTCCGTTTTATTACATATTATAAGTGGAAGTTTTGGGACTTTTAAAATATCTTGGGAAGCCGATAATTCCAGAGTACTGGATGACGTGACGGTAATATAATTTTACTAACTAATATTGTATTTCACTGTGTTTTTACGATATACTGGTAGCAACCATTTCATCTTCAGATTAATATTTTACAATCGTGTTTTCTCAACAATTTTACAACCATTAACCTTGTCGGGGATGCCATTAAGATTCTGTCTAAGGATCGTGATTTTACGGAATCCAGAGCGTTCACTTTGATTGGTGACACCAGCCCTAATTATCTAAAGAATTACGCATTAGGTCTCTCGGACAATCGAATATATAAGGAAGAAGGATATATCATTTTTGCACACAAGCTATGGATTTTTGTCGTATGTGGATCCTCGAAACCAATTCTACAGCTACAATTTCAAAGGATCAAAACTTCGATGTGGTGGAATCACGATGGTCGTTATCTGATATGGGACAGATTTGCAACCGGAAACAGTTGTAGAAATGCATATCCCTTCCTTTGGACAGCATGGAAAGCAAATGTCATAGCCACAGTATTTTTATGCGTTGATTCTATTGAAGGACCAACTTTATATACTTTTAATCCTTACAATAAATATTTTCCAAAATCTTGGAAAGAAGTTGCCAGATACGAGGGACGCAAAGGACACCCTTGGATTTTACTGAAACGCCCGTATCGGAAAGGTACGTTCATATCTAGATTTTCATCTACGTATTGTTAGAATAATTAAAGTTTATACAAAAATTTATTTTAAAGGCAAAAAATTTTGTCGAGATTTAATTTTTGATAAGACCAGGACGCTCGATGGCTACCATGTAAGAATCGATGCAATGAAATTAATACCTACGATGACGTTTGCTGACAATGAAACTGGTTTAGACACTTTAGCCGGTGAGGATGGTATGTTAATAAAGGAATTATGGAGGGCACTTAATGGAACGGTAATAATGTCGTACGAACACGAATTAATGATCAACAGACTTGGTTATGTATATCCAGATGGTACTGGTTACGGAATGCTAGGTGACGTTGCTTTAGGACGTCAAGATATGGGCGGAAATTCACGTTATACTATGGTCAAATGGAATTACGATTTAACGCAACCTCATGCAATATCAGGATGGTGTATACTTTCAAAACACAGGGGATATTTGACACAAGTAACCAAAATAATATCTTTCTTTAGACCGGGAATTGTAATGGCACTGTTCGCAGTGTGTCTTCTCACTTTTATCAAACTGAATGTGTTCCTTGGCCAAGGATTCTTTCCTGCATTACTGAATATCTTACGAATAATATTAGCAGTCTCTGTACCACGTTTGCCAAAGTCAAATGCAGCCAAGATATATTTATACTGCGTATCCTTGCTGTTCTTAATCTTCAATGCAATTTTTCAAGGACACATGGCGTCTTTGTTAACCGTACTAATATCAAATTCTAATATAGATAATTTTGAGGATGTGAAAAAGAATAAACTCTCTCTTTTTGGCTTTAGTGGTTTCAAGGAATTTATAGATGATTCAGAAGTTTTAAAACTCTATTTAGGCTCGGGTTCCTTTGGTTGCGTTGACGAGATATTAAAGAATGCTTCTATAGGATGGTTAGGTGATTGCTTGCATCTTATGGATTTTATGCACAAAGGTGGTTCTGATCCTAATAATAAAATTCATATTTCACCTCAAATTAAAACTTTACCATATTCTTTTGCAGTTCGTTCTAACTGGCCTTTATTTAACAGAATTGAAATTATAATACAGAGACTGCGGGAGGCAGGTTTAATTGAATTATGGCGAACAAAATCTATGGAAAAGGTTTATTTTCAGGCCATGGTAGAGGAAAGTGAAAAAGCTACTGTTAAAGTGCTGAACATTAGTGACCTTACCTTTTCTTTCCAAATCTTGTTTATCGGATACACTGTCGCAAGCATTACTTTTATCTTAGAGTTGCTAGTGGATTATCGAAAACAACGTAACAGTGTTAGGAGTATTAAAAGAGTGAGTATGAGGGATAGAATTAGACAATGGGATGATAATATAATTTATCGATAGGCAGCTTTATTAAAGCGAGAGTTATTACAAAACTTCATAAACTTGCTTGTCATAATTATGCAACAAAAGCCAGTGGGCTGAGCATCTAGAACTACATTATAATAATTAGAAATTATGTATTTACATTGCGTGGCTTCAAATTTTCAGCAGCTTCTAGCCAAGGTCTTTATAGAATTTCTAGATCACAGTGTCTAATTTCTGGATGATTTTTCTGAAAACATTATAAATTACCAACATCATGTAATCAATGAAAACAGCGTTGTTTTATCTTACCTTTAACTTTAATTCTATTCTGTCAATCTCACCACCAAGCATATCCACTATATTTTCACCATGTTTCAACAAGAATAATTCAAGCTCATCGATATTTTGCATCTTTTTTACTTCCTACAGTAGAAAATGTCAATCATTAGTATTTATTATTTAAACAAATATTGGTAACAATATCAGAAATCTGTAATACCTCAAGCATCGCATTGAGGTCATGCTTATCCAGGTACGATCTAGTGAGTTCTCTACCGTCAAAGTCTAGTTCAGCCTTGTATCTCACCAAACTGTTGCCCATATCTATTCCTTTAACGTCATGAATCGCACGAACCTACCATAACAAATTTCCAAATAAAGATAACCTTATCAAATTCTCCTCAATGAAATTCTTACCATGATATCAGACTCCAGTTCGGCGTTTATCTTATCAAGGCTTTCTTGAGGTATGCTGCGTCCCACTAGTGCTGCTACGTTTGTATAAATTATAAAGGACGCTACTCCACCTAGAAGACCACCAACTAACAGAGAACCAATAGCATCGAACATCGGATTCCCCAGGTAGGAAGTGAGACCCATGCAAGAAGCGGCGAAGACAACCCCGATTACCTATAAGAACCAGGAAACTTAAAAAATCTCAGCAGTGATCTTCTTGGCGAAACCGGAAACTCACAGCTGCCAGATCCTCCAAAAGAACTACATTGACAGAAGGATCTTGTCCCCCCACGACGTACTCCTTGAAACTCTTATGCTTTTCTTCGGCACCTTTCTTAATTGAATTTATTGCTACTAATAAAGTTGCGCCTTCAGATACTAATGATCCTCCCAAAATGAAATAAGCCCAATAAAAGGACTCCACTGGGGCCGGAAAGAGTATACCATGGATTCCATGATACACGGACAAACCAGTACCCACGCAGAATATTCCAACACCGGATATTAGCGACGACACGTACTTCATGTTTGTATAGCCGTAAGGATGATCCGGATTTGGATTCTAAACAGTGTATAATTGTGCTATGGGATCAGTGTTTTTTATTCGTTTCTTTAAGTTGATTATGATTGGCCTACCTGAACAGATTTATGAATTCCGTAAGCTAGGATTAACTGATTGCAAGTATCAGCTGCAGAGTGGATACACTCAGAAAACATACTATGCGACCCGGTATGGAGCCAGGCAAAAACTTTAAATAAAAAATTACTAGCGTTTCTGAAAGAGGTACGTTACACGTTGTAACACATTATTAGAATTTTGTTATATGGTGCAAAAGTGGCGAACATATTAACTTACATAATGATTGCCGTTAAGACTACTCTACCAGATCTACCAAACAGTCCCTCCTCGAAATGAGCTTCTGGATTAAAACCCATTTCTCGCCTATAATCGCGTAATCTTCGTTTGACGGTAAATACATCTGCAGAAATGATAGTATTGTCTTGATATTCTGAATGACACGAGGATATTAAAATAAAAGTTTTGATAATCGTTGAATATGACTTGAGAATACTTACTTTGCTGATAGGTCTTACGTTCTAGTTCTTTTTTTAAAAGTTCCTTGAGTAAAGCTTCGCGTGATCCCCACACTTCTAGGGCCCTGGAAACGGCAGTGCCTTATTTCATTTTGCATCGGGTAAATAACCCAGTGAATATATCAGGATGAATTCTTCCTCCAGGATGGAATAATGTCTCTTACTTAGCTTCTACGTCTTTCCTCCAATATACTGTTATTGGTGGCTCCAGTTCGTATGGGGATCTTCTCTTTGTTTTTGGTAGTGTTTCAAGATCAGATGGTTTTAATAAAAAGTCAGCCATTGCGCGTACGGGAGTAATGAAATTTCTTTCGAGTGAAGATGCAGACAAATCAACCCGCACTCTTTTTTTGGCTGGAACTATAAAAAGTTAATTTAATGATATACATTGTTATCTATGTTCTATACATTTTATCTTACGCAATATACCTTTCTTAGGAGGTTGTTCATCTTTTTTAATTTCTTTAACAGCTTCTTTAGATTTTTCTTTTTTATCTGTTTTCTTATCACTATCATCTTCCAATTTAATAGACTTAACATCAAGAACTCTCTCCTTTAGGTGCCCCAACTTATCCTCAGTTAATTCGATGATTCGCTGCTGAACTTCACCATCTGTTTTTTTGTTTTTATCCTTTGAGTCTCCACTTTTAGATTGTGCATCATTGGAGATAGTTCTTGTAGAACACCAGGTAGGATCAATAGTGTTTTTATCTATGTTCTTGATTATCCATGCCGTGGAAGTGTTGGAGAACATATAGAGCCTATGGTGAATACCACACTTGGGTGTTATTAGGATACTAGCATGTCGCTTAGTTGATCCTATTTGAAATATATAAAACTGCTCCGTGTGATAGCAACTGACGTTGCGTCGTATGAAATTCAACAAACTGTAGGACCGATGTAACATCTTGGTAGCTAGTTATTCAGCACTCGCAAACCCTGTAAGCAAACAACTGCATAAAAGTTAAGAATTAAATAAAAGTATAATTATGAGAATCTGCCTCGTAAGAACTTCCTTAATTATTTTAAAGGAATATCTCAAATACGTAACCTCAAAAGAAATCAGTAATGCATTTTTTACAACTTAGTGGACACAGTGTACTTCGTAATGCAATCATTGGTACTCTAAAATGACTATTAGCGTTTTTCATTTTTTCTTTTTATAGACTCACCTCTTCTGACAATTTCTTAAGAAAATCAACGTATCATAACTCAACACTTTTGTCGTCAATCGACGACTACAGTATTCATCAGAAAATAGAATTCGAATAGACGTTCTCGATGCATCCTGTCAGAATATTCATCGGTACCAACGTTACCAACCATATCATGAACTTAATAAACGTAACATTGGCAGTATAACATTTTTATCAATATTTTGGACTGACAGGACCGATATTCAAAAAATGGTATCCGAGAAAATAGTTCCTTACTTTCAAAAGATAAAAATTCATGCCTAAAAAATTGCTCCTTAAATGCTCCTTGTTTTCCTAATTGCTCTGCTGATATCATACAACGATTAAAAAATACTCATTCAAGAAGAAAAATATTTTTTTATTACTATTCCAAATAACCAAGCAGATTTTCATATGAATTTCTTAATGAATTAATTGCTCTCAATTTGCTCCATTTTGCTCCGCAATTTGTTTTTATAATATTAAAGTTTTTTAAATAAATAAAATTTTATTTTCTCTTAGCCTGATTGTAAATGTAAACAATATGGTTCATTTTCGAACACACCTATGATAGGTGTGTTCAAAGATGAGCCGAGTAAAACCGCTTGCACGAACGTACCTATAGTTTCTCTGTTTATTGAATGCTAAGTACTTATCCGGATGCAAGAAGATGCGAGCATTCGTATAGAATCCTAGTAGTATCCTATCCTGACAAATTCTGAATACAGAAATGAGTAGGGAGATGCTCAACGATACAGTTTTAGGCGATACCAGGAAATCGGCGCTAAATCTTAGCGACAAGTCCGGGAGTAGGATTTTGAGATCATCGCCTACGTCGATAATACATATTCCGTTGTAGCCGAGCTGAATGTGATAACAAACGTGAAGTTTGGCCGGTCGAGGTTCTCCGCTTCTTACCGCTGGTTCCCAGAGCAACCCACTGAACGCTCATCAGATAGGTTTTAAGAATAGTTCTGCTAAACAACATCGGTAAAATATTTATTAAAGATACTGGTGGCAATGTTGGAGCCATATTTCCGCTAGGAACTGTTGTTTAAACAATGCTGGAAGCTGGTACCGCACTGCTGCACTCCTCAGTGCAGACAAGCATTAGGTCCTGGCTTTTGTCATAATAAATCTTATCGCGCTTACACTGTGCGCTCGAACTTAAAATTGCAAAAAAAAAACTCTGCGTGCGCTGAGATTACACGGCTGAAGTAAAACTTCTTTTGGATAATTTAATAAATTCGTGTTTTGTTTTTATTTAATCGAGAATCATTATGTATGTCATATTGTTTAGGTTTCAAGAATAATTCAATATTTTTAGCGCTAACAATTTTATTTATTTGATTCACTAATATCATTTTCATCAGTTACATCAGAAATTGTGACATTTGATTCTAAAGTAGAAACAATCGGCTTATGGTATAAGAAATATATAACATATGTCTTTGAAGTTAAATCTTCAAGATATCGCGAGAAAATTGCAGGCAGATAATGCCATATTGTGTTGTAGGCTCATTGGGATTGTTGTTCATTCGTAATTGTAATTTATCATACAGAAATTGGATAAGAGGTTTCTTCTGACGTGAAATTGCGGTCAACGTCAATTTTACTAATATTGCGTAATAAGATATCCTTATTAGAAGTAACAATGTTGGTGTTATTAATGTTGGAATAGATTGCAACTCCTGCAGCTCGAACATTGTTACGTTTGAATTTGGCAACGCAATCGAAATTCGGGACGTCAATATTTACGTTGTCCCCAGCCCAGGTTTCCAATAAAAGCAAAATATTCCTAACGTCAATAACATCATCATTTAAATCGAAAACGTGTTTTCTCAGACTTTGGCAATTAAAGATAACAATTGATAATTTGTTGCTAGTTGTAACAAAGTTATGGATCATATTTCCTACAGTTTGAAGCCGACTGAGAGATAATCGTTGAAAATCTGCTCTGCTCTAGAATTTATAATAAATTCTAATACGACGCAAGCATATGCGCCCGCCCGCTATCCCTCTCCTTTTTTCTGCTATCGCTATCTCGCTTTCCCGATTTCGCGCTTTTGTTTTAGTTTTGGTTTACTCCGTCCCTAAAGAAATTTCAATTCAAAAATATTTAGGCAATATCTAATGAGCTGCCTCGTTCGAAGTGTTGCTTTGGGAACCAGCAGTGAGTAGCGGAGAACCTTTGCCCGCCAAGCTACACGTTCGTGATCACGTTCAGCTCGGCTACAACGGGATATGTATTATCGACGGAGGCGATGATCACAAAATCCTACTCCCGGACTCGCCGTTCCGATTTAGCGCCATGTTTTTGGTATCGCCTAAATCCGTAGCGTTGTGCATCTCCCTACTCATCTCTGGCCACTATGTAGTGTCCTCGGCTCTGCTATACTTCTTCGCGATAACACTTAACACCAGTATGCACTTACATAATACATGAAAATTACAAGTTACAAGAACTTGTGATTAGATACGTTAATTTCTTCTCTTCGTTGTTAATTTTTGCGCTTCCTGCAGTGCGATGTCTTTCTAAATTTGTTACGTCTAGCGAGATAATGAAATTATTATTAATGAGTTACTCAACGCGAACTCCCATGACACAAAATTCTGCTTTGGTTATCATCGGGTATTTTAGTTTCGAACTCGTAGAAATCTGTATTGCGTTCTGAGCGCGAGAAAGGATTGATAACTACTGCCATCAGGTGTTAATGAGCTGTGCCGTTAAAAAATATTACGAGATTATTGTTCTGTTAGCACGGATATCAGAATAACGTCTTGTATTATTTTTTTTAAGACTTGCAGTTTAGAGACTTAAGTTGAACGCAACTTCAAATAAATTAAATGTATATCCACAGCTTACTTATATATAGATATACAATATATGTACTTCATCTCTCCAACTTGAGACTGGTGGAAACAGTCATTGCTTATACCGTTACCCTTTTTGACATGTTTTATCCCAGAAATATGTCGCTCTTGCATTTTTAATATATTGTACCTGGTATGGGAGCGAAAAAAACAGTGATACAGGAGTTTACATGCGTATGAGAAAGATAGCCATACTGGTGATTCGAATACAAATCGTAACTTTAATCGAATTGACTATATCATGGATATACGATTTAAAATCGTAATTTTACGAAATTGTTAGATTACGTTTACCATTGTTGCACGTAAGAAGTTAATTATATTTAAAAAATACAATAATTGAACAGGTATTCACAACCGATATAATGTATATGATATAATGACAGCAGTCATGATACAAAATAGAATTTGCAGACTCGCTACTCCAAGTGCATAATGCATGTATTATAACGTGAAGCGTCTGCATTGACATTTTCATAATGACTGGATGGATTTCTGAAATCATGAAGTCTTCCTCAAGTACTTACCAGGTATGACAAATACTTAGAAGAAGAGGAAGAAGTTTCTGTGTATTATTTTGCACTTCTTCGCAATAAAGGTATATATGCAAATTTATTCATAATAGCCTATTGATTTCCTAACAACTTCCGCTCCTTCCCCGAACGCCGCGCATCGCTATACAATGAAACCAAAAATAATAAAAACCCAGTAATAATATTTTTTAACAAATTATTTCACTTGCTCGTTGCATATTTCATGAGTTATTACAGAATTATTCTTATTGTCACATAAATTACACTCGTTACGAGGACTCTTCCATAAACAATCCCATAATTTGTCCTCTGGAAATCCACTTATGTACCGTAATTGGAATTTCCAAGGAGTACAACACTTCGTTTTTCAAGATGTGACTAATGGATTAGCGCCCAAGTACCACTATAAAATATTCTAAAAAGAAGAAGAAGAATAACATGCGTCAACATGAAAATCACGAAGTCCTGCTTTCATAGAAATAAACGTGACGTAACTAAAAAATAAAAATGTCCCAGATATCCAAATTTGCATCTCTACTCATTACTCAATGTGTAGGTAATATATATTTTAATTTACATGTCAACGTATTTTGCATCTTAAAAAAGCCAGAAAAATCCCCGTTGAGCTTTGTAGCATTATCGCGTAACAAAAAGAGCAATACGAAATATATATATATATGTATAGATATCTATAGGACCAAACGTCACTGGCCAGTATAAAGAAATACGATACTGTGGCTACGTATGATTCTTTTACACTAACATGAAATCCACTCACATTACCGAACTACCAGGTAGTTATTATGTAGTCGATATGGCTCGGGGGCAATTAATACTATTGTTATGATACGAAAAGGTATGGTATATGTGTACTACTCCATTATGCCTCAGTAGTCCACCAGTGAAAGAGGTAAGCTACAGCAAGGTCTGTGCTGGTCGCTGTTCCACCTCCAATATTCCTTTTCCTCCTACTACACGTCGTTTCTTAACAGTTCCTCCACCGCACTTGTGACTTGATAATCTGTTTATTGACAATTCTCAATCATCGTACCCGCGAATCATGTGCTATTTCGAATCCTCCCAGTTACCTCTTCTTTAAGCATTGCAATGTTAGTTAGAACTTGGAGACACAGGCAAGATAACGTTTCCATGAGGTATACTGAATATAATTTTTAGTGCCGTGATAACATTAACAAGAATCGCGCGAGCATAACTTGACTTCCTTTTGATTATCTGTAACATTTATTAAGTGTAAAGAGTGAAGATTGTGAATGTCATTGAATAAATCCAGGTCGAACCTATGCAACAATGTCCAGTGATAATTTACAATCTATGCAGTGCGAGGAAACAAGGAAGACGAAGACGGTGCAGACGTCTAGTCGTAGTGAAAAGGAAAAGAATGGGATCGAAGAAAGTATAATGAAATTCGGTAATGTTCTTAATCAAGCAAGTTCCAAGGAGGTACCTGGAAAGTCGAGTAAGTCTACACAGATCGATTTCGCGCACTCCACGTGGAGGCTGAACACTCCGCGGATACGGCCATCATCCTCTGGACATATACCAAAATTAGGTCAATACAATGACATGAACTGCACCAAAGACTATCCCATACAGAAGCATAATCTTTACTCTACGCAAAGTGAAATTACACTGTCACCCAGAAATAGACAGCAGAGTAGATACGTCGCCCTGGATATGATGCGGCAGGTTCCTACACCACCTTATAGCCCTTATTCAGGTAATCATTTCTCTGGAAATAACTCCACCTGTGCATGCTGCGGCGGTTGTCCCGGTTTCCAAGCGTCACAGTCACTTCAGAGTCAGCATCCCGAGGATCAGGATGGTCCTGAGGGACTCTCTTGGAGGAGACTTCACATGAGTCGTGCCAAACTCAAAGCTACTGCAACGACTTCAGAATTACTCAGTGGTTTTGCGATGGTGAGTAATCGTAGAAGTGTTCCTGTCTGCAAAACAACAGCCCGAGGCTTGAAATTTAACGGTGTATGATAGCATTGTTGATTGTACGATATTCAGAAAAGTGGTAGCTTAATACAGCTAGATTTTTGTGTAATGTAAATGTACAAAGTATACAACCAATTCACATTGAGGATTGTAAATATCGTTTGCATGCAAGGATTTCATGTTTCACGAGTCCCGGCTAAATCGGATACTGGGAACGTATCCATGTTTATCCAATGTGTTTACGCTGACTCGTTCTACACGAGCTATAATTCAGGCACATTATGTGCTCTTTGACGCGTTCGTGGTTATCACTTCGACATGTCTGATGCTATCTGATATTGTGAGATGAGCATGAAGAGCCAGAGATTCTGTTAGTACTTCCTGAAAGTAATTAAATTCATGACAAATGATGCAATCCTTATTTCATAAGAAATGAACACACGTATACATGCACATTGAAATCAGAAAAATAAATAATGAAAAATCAGAAAATCTATATTGAGCACCAATGGGCAAAAGCCTGTAAATAAAAATGTCAAACACAAGAGATTAGATGTAAAACGATACGCGGTGCCATTATACAATTATTTTAATTTAAAAGTATCTATATCACTCACGAAAATATTCATGCGAATGGAGCAGTATGTATATCGAATTAATTTAATTTCAGGTAGCAATGGTAGAGTTGCAGATAAACGAACCTACAGCAGTACCAGAATGGCTATTTGTGATGTTCGCCGTGTGCACAACAGTCCTGGTCTCCGTTCACATATTTGCCCTGATGATAAGCACGTACCTTCTGCCTAACGTGGAGGCAATCAGTAAGCTCCAGGTTGCTCGCCTAGTGACAGAATCACCGCACGAGAGAATGCGAGGTTTCATCGAGCTGGCCTGGGCATTTTCAACAGTTCTAGGACTCTTTCTGTTCCTGGTCGAAGTGGCGATACTCTGCTGGGTCAAATTCTGGGATTACTCCTTCACAGCAGCCACAGCCAGTACGATAATAGTCATTCCAGTCCTCGTAGTTTTCGTGGCCTTCGCTGTACACTTCTATCACTCACTGGTAGTCTACAAGTGCGAGGCTTCGGTCACCGACATGAAAGAATTAGAAAACATTAAGAGGAACCTGGACAACGTGACCGTTGGTCAGAGTACCGTATGATCCAAATAACAGGTATACCCTGGACGTCAATCCTCTTAGATTCATTGGACTGACCCTCATGGTCGGTATTGCTAGTAGTAACTATGGACAATCCTGTATATAAATCCTGATGAAATTCACTCCAGAAATGGGAGGGGTCTAGTATACGTCATAAGTACACTAGCGAATATTTACAGAGGCTTCCGAGTAAAAGGTCAAGTGAAAGTTTATTGTCGGGCTTATTCAACTAACTGTGCATCTCACTAAACGTGAAGGCAACTCTTCCAGAATAAGCCAGCCAAGTACAAAGCTCTTAAAACGCAAACATAGCCGAGGGTTATTTGTCACTGTTATATTACCCACTTCGTACGCGGTGGATGTTCCCTTTCGAAATCTATTCGAAATTCAAGACTGCTTTGTTGTTCGTTGCGCATTGGTCACGTCTACTCCGTTTCTTAAGGCTGTCGCGCAGATATTTGCGCCAAAAAAGCTATACAGACGACTTTTACGAACATAATATTACCATTTCGAATTACTCATGGAATTACCTGAGTACGCGTAGTTCCTCTATTTTATAAAATAATTATTTAAGAATTAACAATCATCCGACGACGCCTATGTAAAGTTTCGAGCAATCATCTCAGTGCAATATATCAACTGTAAAATGGCCAGTATATTAGTAAACTTCTATATATATTAATAGGAACAAATAATGCTATCGGATTCGTACGAAAATTTATAATTTTTTCAACACGACCATAGGAACACGGGCATGTTTTATTATTATATTAAAAAAATGTACATGGCTGTACACATGCAAGTTCAGAGTTTGCAGCAGTACAAGCGAGTGCTCTTAGAATAATAATGATAAATTACGATAAAGGTAATAATAATAATGATCGACGATAATAATAATAATTCAATAATGATAATAACAATAACGTTACACGATAATCAGTTGTATTCCGTTAAGATTTAATTTTCAATTTTTATTTAAACGTTTCTCTCCTCTTCATTTCATCTATCATAAGTCATGATTCTAATGTAATAGACTCTTTAAGTTAGCTCCATTCCGCGCTTAGCTTATGGATAGGAGAAGAGTCAAGAGAAAGAGAGACTTAGTCGAGAGATCACAGACAGCATGTAACTAAGGAAGATTACTTCAATGAGAGTCTAATTATCGTTAATGATCGTGAAATTGAACTACGTTGCTCCGTTATATCCGGAAGCGTTCGTCTTAACAATGAATCCGTCTGTTTGTCTTGGCAAGACGTAGAGATTTAAAAAATATTCAGATTCACGAAACACTCTCGCTCTCCCTCTCCATAAACTAAGCCCGTAGTCTTATAAGGTTGACAAACAATCTCTACAGTATTATACTGTCGTCCTCGTAGAAAAGAATTACCGCCGCAAGACGATACGAATAACATAAACGAGCGAACGGAAATATGAAGTAACACTAGTACTATACAGTAGAAGCGTGCCACGGCTCTATTTTCTACCCTTTGATTTCTTAATGATTTTCTTCATCTTACTTCATATATGCTACGGATACGGAGAGACGTGGCGACGACTTATTATTATTGCACAACGCCGCGCATTAAAATGAAGATAATAATTAACAAAAAATTTCTTCCAAACTTCGAGTCAGATAATCGTAGAGGGGGTGAGGTCTCAAGTCGGATTAAACGTTTATGTTTGTCTTAAACTGATTTTGTTAATGGAAATTCGTCGCTCGCACGATTCCATTTTGGAAGTCCAGCTTCGGTGAAATGTATAATAATATTGGTTCGGTTAGTGTATATCGGGACACTAAAAAAGATGGTGCGAAGATGAGAAGAAGAATAAAAGATAGAATTATAAATATCAGTAATAATCACTGTAATATGAACGTTCGCACCATGTGACTGTGTTTTGCGTTTTCATCCTGTATTTATATCTTATAATATATGTATATTTGTTCTTTCATTTTGTTCTCTCGCTTCTTGTTATCGGTTCAGAAGACAAGTCTTAGAACTTAAACCCAGTGTAGAACGGTGGATACTCAAGACGGAACGTTTTTGAAAGAGTTGCTAGGGAGTGGTCTTGAGACTTTCCAATTTTATAATACAAAAAGAAAGTTCGAGTCTTCTGAATTCTCGGTCCTGGCAAAAATGCCTACGGATAATATACAGGGTGATTTTTGGTTAAAATATCAATTCGTGGGCTGTACGCTTGTGTGGTATGTTTTTAACAGTTTAAAAAAAATATGATTGAGTGTAGGAGTTGAAAGAGTATCAAAAATTGATAACGCTTACAAACGTATATTATAAGTGTATAAGATGACCAGTTGATACGAACAAATTGCTTGTGCTATGGACGGGTAGGACGAGCAGTGACACAGGGGAAGAATTTCGTACTCTGCTTCTTCTCCATTAGATATTTGCATTAATGTTCCCGTCGTCTCATCTCTTGAAGCAGTTCAATGAATAACTGATGGATTTCCGTTCTCCATTTTTGTTTGACCTTCTGAGAAACAGCCAGGAGATCACACTTGTCTAGTCTTCGGATCATTACTATAGTGAAGCAATTCAAGTAGTATCCATGTATTTGCCTGATAGAAATAGTCCAATTAAATGCACGCTACAATCATCCCAGAAGGAAATCTATGGATAATAATGTCATTTTGCAAAATTAAAGATAAAAGTACGATGATAATCAGGGGATTGTATTCGCGATCACAGTTTGATCCAGGGTTACGAGGATGGGCGGAAAGAGTAGAAGAAATAAAAACGATATTCAATTTTGGGCAATATTCAGTCTTTGTGAGATTAAATAAATGTCTTCGAGTCTTCAAATATATAGGGTGTACAATTATCATTCGTCCATCGGCCAGTTGATTAAATCAATTGTTAATTGAATGGCATCGAGTTTTATGAGAAACGCGATGCCCACCCTAGACCATCCATAGCAGGAGCTTCTTTGAAAAGCCTCAATTTTTAATAGTGTTAAATATAGAGAGTGTCAGAGAATATAGTCTCGATTTTCCTTTTGTCTTGATAATTCTTCAAGGTCGACGCGTAGATATTCAATTCGCTATTGATGAAAGATCGATATCTGGCGACGGTCCTACGTTTCACAATTTCATTATAAACATATCTTTCCTTATTTTCGTTTTCATTCTCATCGTGTTACGTTATTCTATCGAGCTCGTAATCCTCGTGAGCAAAGTCCACAAGTAAACGCAACGCGTTATTTGTCATTTTAAACCAAGAGCGAACTGCAAATTCGTGCCTTCATCCTTATACAAAATTATAGTTAATGTATGTATGTACATAAGAGTTTTGCTTTGTACGAAACAAAAGCAATTTTAAAATAAATTCACAACCTACACACACATTATGTTCACTGGATTCTCATGTATGAACTTCATCACGAACAACTCCTCCATTATTCTAATGATCATAGCTACGTGTTACGTACAATTCAGATGATATCTGTCGTTAATAAATAAAAAAAATAGTAGTAGAAAGAATTGAGGGAGAAGAGAATCAAACATTTGTATCATGTTTTTTTGCCTTTTTTGTTTCCCTTTACTAATAGCTAACGATAAATTTAGAGTGGAGCATGGAAAGATATGCGAGTCTCTATTGACGACAGCGCAATGTCTTTTATTTCTCATCTCTTTTTTTAAATAATATATCATTACAATCGTTTCATTTGTTTCTTTAAATAATATCTCACAATATCTCTTCACTGAGCTGTCGCGTACCTTGCCCATTCCAGCCTTACGGGCATTACTCCACTCTATTTCATGTTCTCCCTCGTTATGAAGCTACGTAAAATTAATTTAATTAGACTATATAATGTACCTATAGTTATATGCACTCCCTTCGCATCGATTCTCTGGTATGTGAATTACTTTCTTAACACCTCGATGATGATTGATTCAAGAAAAAGAGAGACAAAGAGAAAAATACATAAGAAATATAAAAAGAATACATTACGTCCCATTGATGAGAATAGATGTGTAAAAAAATATAAGAAAGGAAAACAAGTAAGGGATCCAATGCAATGATGAGGAACAGGGAAGAATGTTAACAAATTAAAGAGGTAAAACTAGAAAAATGTGAAAGGAAAAACAAAAGAAAGGAGGCGAGTCGTAATTACTTACAGAAAATGATACCGGCGAAAACTAGGACAAATTAAATTGTCGACTGACTCATAGTGGCGAATTGTCGCGCGTTCATCCAAAAGATACTGCGACGTAATGTTATCCGTGACAGCTGTCAAACTTCCATGTGTTTCGAAGGTTGTTGAGATATGAATGGTTCGCTCCACATACGTCGCAGGTCTCCCTGTGAGAAGAATACGAAAGAAATAATAAGTAACAAGCAACAATGTGTATAATCTATGAATTCATGGCGAGTTTACCTTCAAATACGCCATAGTGAGTAATGGCAAGAGCGTGAAGGGTACGAGATACAGCAAGGCAGGTTGTGCAGCTTTGAAGACCTCCGAGCTCACAGTCGCTGTGAGTAAGCCGAGAAAGTAGCCAATCAGAGAGCAATGGAAGTAGCTGATACGACTAAGATGTCGTGGCGGTGGGACACCAGTCTCGCAGCCACCGGGTATGAGTTGACTCTTCTTGTACGCATCGTAGCGTAGCACGAAGCAGAGTAACAGACCAGGCATGACGATGTCACCGAGGCCAAGCATTGAAAAGTGTCCTGCATGATGCATGGATGGGAATACCAGCTTACCAGGTAATGATAGCTTGGGTGCTTCCCGGGCTACTCCGCCTAAGTGCAATCTGCGAGCTACGAGATTTACTGGATTGTCAGCAGGCCGCGTCGCCACCTATCCAGAAATATATTTTATTGGACTCATGGAGGATGTGCCACAGTGGGTAGGAGTCGAGGATAGTATACGCACCTTGACCATAACGTTTGTGCTGAATATATATGACGAAAAAAAAACCCAGAAGACATCGTAAATGAGTAGTCCAGTGAGTAGTAAAGTAGATACCTTTAGACTAGGTAGACGTACGAATGCTATAAACGCGACGCAGAGGCCCATACCCATGGCGTCCATGAGTAACCAATGCCCAGTCAATACCCAGATGCAGACGATGCTCACACTCAATGAAAACGAGAGCAATTCAGCACCGGTGAACCTTCCACAGACTCCAAATGATATTTTATTACCATCTGAGCATGGCCGAATTATATACTGACACATGGGTAACAGAAGGAAGGCCAGTGCTACTGTTGCTACGACTGGAATACAAAGAAAAATATTTGACGTCTTGCAATTCAGATGTTAGAAAGTATTTGTTGAGAAAGAAGAAAAATATAGCAAACGAGGATAGACTCACTGGCTGTGCATATAGCAAAGAGCATTTGCATACTGTCAAAGAAGAAGAACATGACGAGTAAAGAAATGGAAGCACCAAGTGGTAGACACAGAGCGTGCATCGTGTCGAGGGTGTGCACCCCTCCTCCAATAACTCCATCCACGATGCCTGCAGTACTGCCACTTGTCAATCCTGTTAGCAAATTGTTACGCTCTTTTTCCTTCTCACGTTCTCTAGCCTCCTGCTCCATATTCAAAGAGCGAAAACTTCCATAGACGATAAGTAGGATCGATATCAGGAAAGTGGAAACCCTGGATGAATCCATTATGGAATATGCCCTATCATAAACAAAATGTAATATATTAATAAGAGTTATGATGGATTCTATTATCAAATGAATTTTGGCTGACCACTGATAATCCACTTGGTTGGTGGCCATATTGTAGCCTGGCATTTTAGACGTCCTCTCTTACAGTGCTGGCCATTTGTACCTTTGTATGCCTGAGATCATCTGCAGCTATGGCTAAAAATTCATATTACATATTGCTCATGGTCAAATATTATGATACATTGCCACCAATTAGGCTTTAAATAAAAGGATAAATATACCTATTGAGCAGAAAATTCAGCATAACACTGAATAGAATTATTCATAGGTCTTTGAAACCTTTGGTCACCACCTGATCAACAATAAACACCTCCGTTAATTTATAAACCATTATCAAAAGTTTCCAGCACAATGAAATCTCAGGTTACAAAGGCATTGAACTAAAGAGAGCCATTGACACCTGTTATGCTTCAATCATCCTCTAGTATACCTAGACAAAAAAATCGACATAGTTAACACCATGCAAGATGACAAACCAAATGAAAGCAAATTCAAAATTTCAAGGGTTCCTGTCTACACTCAACAATATAAAAATTACAATACAAGAACAATTGCTTTTTGCCAACATTAGGAGAAATTTTTAGTGCATTCGAGCATGACGCCAGAACGATCTCAGTTATACAGAAACATGGTAGCATTTTTTAAAGACCGTTCTACGATATACAAAATAATACCGGAAGTACGAAGTTCCCATGGAACAGCCCCAGAAAATAAAAAGTCCTCATAAGAGTTCATAAAAGAGCTAAGAGATTCACCATTTTGGTAAACAGAAGGGTCACGTGACTGAGTATCTGGCCCCAAGAGGCTGCTACTCCCGTAGCCCAGATTAAGATTCAAGCGTTCTTTACGGATAATCCTGGCTCACCTGACCGGTCCAAAGCCTGAGTCCTCCGCGGGATCTCTCATCACCTCTCGTCTAAAAAACACTTTATTTACCGCGCTATTAACACCAGAAAACCCGTGAGAAATCACTCAGAATATCTTTCAGCGTGCGATCCGCCAACTACTACTCGTTGACAGGCGCAGAACTGCCGCAACTCTGCCCGGATTGTGTATCTACAGGGTGTCTCAAAAATTTTCAAGCATAACTTGGTTGTATTGCATGTAACTTGCATTCTACATGTAACGAGACTGGATATAACATTTAGGCAGATTGTATTTTCAAAGAAAGAATTC
Source organism: Trachelus troglodyta (assembly GCA_030142635.1). Lineage (NCBI taxonomy): Eukaryota > Metazoa > Arthropoda > Insecta > Hymenoptera > Cephidae > Trachelus > Trachelus troglodyta. The sequence goes on from JARQTJ010000479.1 coordinate 1,804,889, forward strand.
TATTTGACATTATCCGATAACTAATAAGAATTGAGTATACATTTCTCTACAAGTCTTCTAACTAATAAATGCTTTTGAAAAGACTTTTAAGTTACAATCTGAATTTACCATGTGATACATTTATTTCGATATATTAAATTTATTTTTCTTTCTATTAACTAGGCAGACATGATGTTGATGCTCGAAGAGAAATAAAGAATAATTAAAGAGATATTCACTATGAACTAGTTATCTTTTGATGAGTCGAGATATTTACTAGAATTATTAGACGCTTCGTTATTATTCGCGATATTCACGAAAAGGGAAAGTTAGTAAAAGGATATTTCTGCGTTTCTTTTCTCAAGAATTTCTCTATCATTTGATAAGTCCTGGTTAATCTTCATATAGATTGCATACATACAGGATTTTTGAGTATGAAATATCTTACGCCATCCTACAGAATTCTCAATAACTTCCACATGAAAAATATTACTAGAACTTTTATTACCTTAAAGTATCTTCCTCCGTGGAACGGACGTATTAAAGAAGACGGATTTGGAAAGTCAGATCCGTCATTGGTTAGATTCGGTAATCACGAAACAATTATCCCGGTTTCGATCAATGGGAGATCTGATTTTCCGAGTTATCCGACTTGTACGACTAGTCAGTTCGACGTGGAAACGTACCTTAAGTGTTACATTTACTATAGTATTATTATTAACAAAATGTCCCTAGTTGTGCGGGTGACCCTGGCTCCCCTTGTCACCCGCGAAACAGTTTCTTCATACGGGTTAAGTAAATAGTAGATTGATTGGCAGGTCCTTGTGATAATGAGACGTGTGCGGTTTTATATGATATAATTGGGTTTAATGCACGTAGGAAAATGCGTTATAGCGGCTTCCCAATTGGAGGAAAAGGCCCGCTTTTATTATAACCTCAACGAAAGTATGACACACCATGTGATATGATACTCGCTTTTGTATCCTTTATAATCTTATCGGATTTATTCAATATCTTGAAACAATTTTATAGTAGTGACGAGTGAAACGTTTTATCGTGTGATTGGTATGGAATTATTAATATTATAGTCACCTAATTATTTGTAAAGATCAAAATCAGCATCTTATTCATTGCTCAATTTGGCATTCTAATTGTTTCTATGAATGAATGATTTGCGGTGATTAAGGGCATATTCTGTAATTGAACCACGGTTGCGGTTATTAAATTTCAGCCAATTGCATAGATTGATTTTGACTGGTTACAACAATCAATCGATGTCGTTGGCTGAAATTTAATAACCACAACTCTGGTTCAATTACGGAATATACCGTAAGATTTAACAGTTTGATCGCCTACTTCCTGTTTCTTTTCTGAATAATGACGTACATAAAGCGAAGTATCTTTTTTGATAAAAGCTCTCCAAGTTTTTACATATATTGATAATCTAATGCACGTAATTAAATCTTAGTATTTAATGATCAAATATCAGCTGATTTGAAATATTTGTAGAATATTATAAGAGTAAAAGTATCTAATATGAGATAAGTGACACCTGTTTTAATATCAGCATGCGAACATTACTGTCGCGTAGTGTTAAATACGTTTTATATTAATGAAATAATTATTTCGTTTCTTTAATTACATGCTGTTAATCGCTATTTCACTATTTGTTAAATAATGTTAGATTGGTAAGCATCTTTTTTACACCACAGAATGGTTTAAAGAATGAAAGTTCGCATTAATAGAATAAAGTAGAACATTTGGATTCTTATATATGCATACAATGCAATGTGCCGATTTTACCGCGAATTCGAGGTCAGCTGTTTCTCGCCAGCTGAGCATTTCGGTCGATTCAAAATTTCCCCAACCACCTTGAATTGTATTGAAATTTTACATCGAATTGATTATCGTTCTTGGTCAGATGATACTAAATATTAAACAAAGAATCTATGATAGAGTTGATTTGGCTTGAATCATGCGTCATATCGTTGTTATACTTATTTGTGTTTGATTGCGATTGTAGGAAAATGCATTATTTTCTAACTGTTTTTATGCTTTTAATATTTAAGGAACGTATTTTTATTCAAATTTCTTAACTGGTATATTATACAGATTTTTTATATTTTTTGACTATATTAGGTAGTGATATTTTATAATAAAGATGTCGTTTGAATTAACCACACAAATTTCTAACGATGGAACTATTGGAGATGTTGAAGAAGAAAATGTTGCATCTCCCGATTCTGAATATGATGATTTTCTGGGAGTTCCTGATTCCTTAGAACTGTCTATAAATGAGGATGGAGAGCCTATCAGGCTAAAGGGTAAAGATGAAGAAGGGGTCGATAACAAGGGTATAATTTAATTTAATTTTCACTATGGCAGGTTTCAAAAATTATATAAGATACAGCTTGGTTTTTCTTTGTATCTAGATTGTCTTGGAGTTATACCCTTTACAGCAATACATGCACCACCTGTAAAATTCAAGAGCCAGAACCGCAATATCTTTATTCCAGGAGAGGAAATATTTGTTAAAATTGTGGATAACGAACGAAGTGTGACAACACATCCACTTAATCCAAATTTATATACGATAGAATTTACTCATGGACCATTTACATGGACAATTAAAAAACGATACAAACACATCCAATACCTGCATAATCAACTTAAAATATATCGTGCGAGTTTGAATATACCATTTCCATCTAAGAGTCACCGAGAGAGAAGAAACAGTTTAAAGAACTTGGGAAGCACTAGAAAAAAAGGCAGAAGGATTAGAGGTGCTCTACCAAGGTATGATATTAGTATCAGGACACTGAATGCAGCAAGAAACTTATAAAACATAATTTTTAGGTTTCCAAATAAGCCGGATGGTCTGGTACCTTATGAACATCTAGGTCAGAGGATGAGCGCATTGGAGAAATACCTGGATAATTTGCTTAAAATAGAAATCTATAAGCGTCACCCAGAAACTGTAAATATCTTAAGATTTCAAAGACGTTAGTCTATTTAAAATTTTTCAGAATATCTAACAACTTAAAACTCCTTACAGATTAGTTTCATGGAATTGTCGCACTTGTCCTTCATTGCCGACCTGGGAATGAAAGGTAAGGAAGGTATAGTTGGGAAGCGAACTGGTTCCGCCGGAAAAGCTAGGTGTAACTTCTGTGGGCTCGTGGAAGGTATGTTGTGCGTACGATGCAATTATTTCTGCACGTCACTTTGTGGCACATGGCACTCCCGTCACCTTATCGTGAAGGATACTTTCGTTGCATACATCAGACCTAAGGATGGCAGAGTCAAGTCTGTCATTCTCATGGATAATAGATTCGAGGTCAGCTCAGGAATGTACTCTACGGGTGTGAGAAATGGTTTACAGATAATGAATCACAGCAGACAGATCGTAATCAAATGCTGGACTAGGAGGAAGGCCAAAGAATGGATGGAGTTTATACAGAACGTGGCCAGGAATGAAGGTGGTAACCTCTTAGTTGAAGAATATGATATTTATTACTCTCATAATATATCTAAAATTATTTTCAGGAAGTCCATTTATTCTCGCGAATCCACACAAATCATTCGCTCCTTATCGTTCACCGATATCAGCATCCTGGTTTGTGGACGGCGCTGGATACATGTCGGCCGTAGCGGACGCTCTAGAAAACGCCAAAGAGGAAATTTTCATAGCAGATTGGTGGCTTTCGCCGGAAATATACATGAAGAGACCAATGCTGAACGGAAATTACTGGAGGCTAGATAATATATTGCAGAGAAAAGCAGTAAGTACCCCAAAAGCATTCACTAATTCAAATTATTCATCAGGATTTTAAATTATATCTTATTGTCTATGTCTGAATGCTTTTATAAGGAATGAACGCATAGGTGAGATTATAATTAGTAATCGGGAAGTCATTGTCCTATAATAAAAAATATATATATTTTTCATTGTCCTTTAGTTAGAAGGCGTTAAAGTATTCGTACTTATATACAAAGAAGTGGAGCTCGCCATAGGTATAAATAGTTTCTACAGCAAGCAGAAACTTGTTGAGAAGTGTCCAGAGAATATAAAGGTTTTAAGGCATCCAGATCATGCAAGAGTTGGTATATTTCTGTGGGCCCATCATGAAAAGATTGTAGTGGTAGACCAGTCGATTGCATTTCTAGGAGGTATAGATTTGTGTTATGGTCGTTGGGATAACAACGAGCATAGATTAACCGATCTAGGTAGTTATAATCTCATTTAGCAATATACTACAACACAAGATAATACAGAATTGAATTTTAAATTTCTTTGCTGTCTAACAGATTCAGTTCATCAGTCCAGTATTTATATTCCATCGAAGGGTAAACTCACTAGCACAAGCAGTAGACGTACTACGACCCCCAGTGTTCAGAAACACGCATTATTGCCATTGGCCATTGCAACAAATACTGTTGCAATGGCAACAGCCAAATTTATATCAGTATTGTAAGCTTCTTAAAGGTTAACTAAGATTTAGTCTATGAACAATTCTTCATTTTTATATTTGTCTTCCTTCTAGACCCTTGTTAAATAAAGAACCTCTAGCACCGCAACCTTTGCCAATATTAAAATCTGGTGATCCATTAATGATATCACCGCCACAAGGAATGGATAGTTTCAAGTGCAACACTCCAGACTCGCAAAGAAAAAATTTATTTGATATGGCCAAGACTACTGTCGGTAAAGTTCGATATAATGTAAAAATGAAGAGGAGGGAATGGATAAACATGGTGTACAGTTCACACGAGGGAGAAAGTAGCGACGAAGAGAAAGAGGATGTGGTTGATACGTGAGTTATAGAGCGTCATAGGTGACGTAAGAAATCACAAATATATATTGATATATGATTTTATCGAATAGTGCTACTGTAGACACTCCATTGGGTGATGGAGAAGGTATGACGTGTAACAGCGTAGATATAATTTCCGATCTATCAGGAACTGGCAAGCTCTGGCTTGGCAAAGACTATACAAATTTTATCGTCAAGGACTTTGCTAATCTTGAAAGACCTTATCAAGACCTGGTGGATAGGAGTACTACACCCAGGATGCCTTGGCATGATATGGGAGTAATGGTCCAGGGTGCGACTGCCAGGGACGTTGCTAGACACTTTATAGAAAGATGGAACGCAACAAAGGTACTTTTCGTGATACGATCATCCGATAAAATTGGAATTACTATGAATCTTTTTTTAAATTAGCTAGAGAAAGCAAAGTTAAATTCAACCTATCCATTCCTGCTGCCTAAGTCCTACAGGAACTGTAGCAATAGCGCTCAATTTGTAGATACAACGTACAACGTAAAATGTCAAGTTTTGCGCTCGGTAAGTTCCTGGTCCATTGGGTTCCTGGAATCAGATACCAAGGAACAGAGTATACATGAAGCTTACATCCAAGCTATTAGCAATGCTGAGAGGTAAGATAATTGAGTGACGAATGAAAGAAAATATAAAGAACCTTTAAAAAAATTTTATGCAGGTTTATCTATATCGAAAACCAATTCTTCATAACCCTGGCAACAGTAGAGGGTGGTACTGTGAGAAATCGTATAGGGGAGACACTATTGAAAAGAATATTGCGAGCTCACAGAGAAGGTTCTGTATTTCGTGTCTTCGTCGTGATGCCTCTCCTTCCGGGATTCGAGGGTGAAGTTGGTGGCTCCACGGGAACTGCTTTACATGCGATAACGCATTATAATTACGCATCAATATCAAGGTAATTTGGAGATGAAATACTTAAAAATTAATAATAATTCCAATAGTTTAAAACATTGTATTTGTATTATTCAGGGGCAAGGATTCTATATTCTACCAATTAATCGATGCTGGAATAGAAGATCCCAGCGAGTATATAACGTTTCATGGCTTAAGAACACATTCAAGACTCAATGGAACAATGGTCACTGAATTAATCTACGTGCACAGTAAGCTGATGATCGTTGACGATAGTACAGTGATCTGTGGATCGGCTAATATCAATGATCGTAGCATGATTGCTACCAGGGACAGTGAGATAGCAGTAATAATTCATGTGAGTCAGATGTTTCAATTGCGATATAATTTAATGTATTCACTGGTACAGTTAGTCTGTCCTTGCAGGATCAGGAATTCGACGATTGTACATTGAACGGTATTCCTTTTCAATCTGGCAAGTTTGCTGGTTCCTTGAGGAAACAATTATTCCGGGAACATTTGGGGCTATTGCAGTCAAATGAGAGGATCAATGTTGATGATCCTATAACTAAGTCATTCTATAGAGATATATGGTGCGACAGAAGTAAGCGGAATACTGAGATATTTGAAGAAGTCTTTCATTGCATACCATCAGACAAAGTTGTGAACTTTGCTATGCTTAGACTCTATCAGGAAGAAACGCCGTTGTGCCAATCGGATCCCATGTTGGCGCACCAGATGGTCAGGAACATCAAGGTATCACAGTAAATTTGAATTTTTTATCCTTGCTGTCGTTGAAGAAGAAATGAGGTCTATAAATCGTGATAATACAGCTGAAGCTTTTATTTTTCATTTTTTTTTTCCAGGGTCACTTAGTTGACATGCCTTTAAACTTTTTGTGCAATGAAACACTCAAGCCGACTGCTGGTACGGTCGAGGGAATGATGCCTACATCTTTGTGGACTTAATAATACGGACAATTACAAGTATCATTCGATAATTAATTTTTTATAATATTAATCCGATTGGATGCTGAAGATCACGTAGGAAATGCTAGCACCAACTTTCGTGAATGATGGTGCGTTTTAAATCTACATGAAACTTAAAAATTTTACTTCAGGATTGTTAATACTCTTGGTGGACAATATTTATCGCTTTTTCGATATTGGGTGAAATAGTAATTAGTGATAGTTATTCATCGACGATCATGTGCCCGAGTAATTAGTGTAATTATAGCTTTAGGTGCATGTTTAATTTTAAGTACAAATTTTTTCGAACATAGCTTTTCGGCGTGAGAGTTGGAGTCTCCCACAATTTAAACGGTGATCAATGCTTTATTGGATCATGTAAAAAAAAGCATTTATATTATTTCCAGTGAATGACTTGAGACCATAATACCTTCTATTTAGGATTAACACAAAGTATAATTTGAAATTACATTTCCAAATTACATTCAAAAAGCGATCGGTATTATTATACTTAATTATTTCAGAAATTCATGACTAGAACATAACGTTTACTTGCCAATATTACTATTAACATTCCCCTCTATTTATATTCTTCACGCGTATACAATAGCTTAGATTTTTATACGATCATTATATCTACAGAACAAAGTACAACAAGAACGTCCCGATAAATATTAATTTCTCTATAATAAGTTAAGAGCAATAACGTTGTTATATACATATAAGAAAAACAATCCAATTTCAGTTAAATTTAATGAAAAGCCCATAATAAATAGTCATGTAAATGTATCCCTGAAAAAATTGTAAATTAATTGTATTTATAAATTCAAATCATGCCGGTAGCACTCTCCTCTTATTACCCACAGTGCCCTGGAGCCAATAGGAACTCAGCAATTAAAGTTCACTGTAAAACTCACGGAAGATATCCAAGTATAACAAGAATATATAACATTGTCAAGTCTTATGTGGATCGCTTGAAAGAGGAAGATATAAAAACAGTAATGCATAATTAAGAACAATTACGTAGAGACCTTTAAACGACCTAAAATGGCGTAATCAGAGGGTGAGCGTATTCGCGGTAAGCCTCATTCCTCCATGACGTATCCATCGACACGGTCTGACGTCACGCGAGAACCGAAAAGAAGTGGGAGATAAAAGTAGGGGAAATCGAAAATATACGTTGGTGGGGTTATCGAGAAGGTGGGACGGGTGCATGACGATGAGAGTAGTGGGGATACAAAGTAGAAGGAAGATAGGAGTGGGAGAAGTGCCGGGCAAGCCAGCAGTGGCGCGGCCCGTGCTCCGGAGCAAGAGGCCAGTGCCAGTAGTGTGTTCGTTTACAAGATGGCAGACGGGCCGTCCGCAGAAGACGCGGCCACCGAGCTAGGGGACGTTTATCGGGTGCCGAGGGTGCGACACAAATACGAATCGTTGGCGATGGGTCAGGACGGTAACGGAGCGGCTTCGGCCGCTTTGGTGACGTTCATGAGCGCGAGTGACAGTGACGAGACGCGTCTTAGCCTTAGGAGTAGTGATGACTTGTACGGCGAGGTTAGCCTCGCGAGTGTGATTGGTGATGATGACGATGGTGCGTCGAGTCGAGCTGGAACGGATAGTACGAGTATGCCTAGCGACTCTCCGGAGTGCCTCGATGAGGATCACGAGAATTCGCATGAGCACGACCTGATCTCCGTCGCGACGGTTAATGAATCTCGTCGTCGGGGTGAACGCGTTCAGGCAGACGCCAATGCTGCGCCCAAGATCATCGCCAACGTTGCTGCCGTAGCCGCCGCCAGCGTAGTCGGCATTTCCAGGCTCAGCAGTCCCTTCAAGGGACAGATCAGGAGCGCCGAGGACACCCTCGTTGGACCCTGCGGCAAGAAGCGGTGCGCCGATCGATACGACAGCTCCGAGAGCTCCGACAGGTGAGAGATTTTACGGATGCCAAGATCGATCGCCATAGAAATACTCCCATTTCTTTACCCGAGCTTCTACTGACTGGACTATATCCCATGGCATACAGTCGATGATCTAGGGTTATGCTGCCTCGAAGGGATAGGACGGTTGTTCTACTGTACCTCTTGGTACACAGGCGTACAACCTCGAGGGTCGTTGTACTCTGACTAGTTCATACGAGAAACATGGATACCGAGATATCAGTATACCGTTTCTTTTTAGTTTTCTTCTTTTCTATACTTAGCTATACTCCGTTCTTGACACTCCAATACTCTCTGGCGATATCTTCATATAGATATTTTCTATTCCCTTTACCTACCGAGAACACACGGAAAACATTCTGAACGTAGTACCAACCTTTGAGGATACACCCTGTAAGAGGCCTTTTTTTTCTTTTTTCTTTTATTGTACTTCAGTGCGCATCTCGCATTGGCACTGCGTAGTATTATATACTTCTCATGATAAATATTGGAGCAATGACAGGTAATTCTTGCTTATTTTGCAATGTTTCATGTGTTTACCTCTTCAGATACCCAAGGACGTTATTCGCCCTGGTCTACGGGACTTGCGCGTAAAATAGCGATCTGCATATTTCTGCATTTATATTCAACATTACAGTGCAAAGTTTGTTGTACGGAGACACCCTGTGGAACATTAAAATATAGAAAGGATCCAATCTTTTTTTTGGTTTATACTCAAGTATCTGCGCCTTAGTAACTACAATATTTTTTTTCTAACGTAGTCTAAAAAAATACCATTAAACAACAATGGAACTTTTACAAAGAATAGTCCTTTGCAAATAATAGAATATCTTGCATTTTGGTGCATTACAATGGTTTTCAAGTGGAAAAAAATATATATGATTAATTAATGACAACTTTGAAACTTTAAGTAACTCGATAGCGCTGATATATCCTGATAAGAAAGCGCATTGACTGATACGAATACAAAAGGGGAATGAAAATTAAATCTGCCTTCGACCGAGCGTCTCCATTATTGTTTGTAAACACATGTGTAAACGTACGCGAGGAACGAGAAGAGTTTCGCACGCGCGACGTTAGCGGCGAGCCAATCGTCACTCGTTTGCACTGCATTCCGCAATGTTATTCCTGCTGGTCCAAACACACCGGACGTTGGATACCATTTTAAAATAAGGCCTCTTTAAGACACGAGTAGTTCTTTGGGTGAATTTTCAAGCTTGCGATAATATTTACAGGACTACCTGTCAACTGTGAAAGGCCCTAGACATTTTCACAGCCAGTAACGTCTCTCGATGGAGACTGGAAAATGGTAAATACATGGTTAACGGTTTGTCCCATTGGTCGTGACAGTGTAAACAAGACACAAAGGACCCAACAATTTCAAGAGACATTTCGCTCCGTGAACTATGAGTGTTAAAGAAATGGCCAAACTCCTTTGATTTTCCTTTTCTTTGTCGTTTTCATACAAGCGTCGTAATGTTTTTAGAATTAGACGTTGAGATTGAGGTTAGTTACTTTATCGCTGCAAGCATTAATTACGATGGACGTTAATTTATTTAGGCTATTCATAAACGGCACGTTCTTACCTCGATAAATCGATGTCGACGTCGACGTCGACCCACAATTTATATCAGTTCACAGAGAAAATTCACAATATCCACGTGACCAATTATGCTCCACCAATATTCATAGCTATTTACGGTACTGACCTTATCTACCATCGAGAGATATTTATTCACTGAAATTGTCCCGGGCAGACAATAACGCTTCGTCCGGACGCTCGCTTTGGCTTTTGTTTAACAAACGCAAACGCGTCATTGAAAATTCGCCTCGTGACTCACATTGCGCTACAATCAGCTAAACCGAGTCGTCTTTCTTCAATGCTGAATTATAGACGGTCGATCGACGACATCGAGAGTGGGGCAAAGGACAAAGAGAATCGGCCTTTACAGCAGTAGATTAAAAATGTTGCGGGCATTATTTTTTAAATTTAATTACAAACATCTTTCCTACACGCTACGTCGAAGCGTCTACGTGCGCGGATTGATCCTTATATATTTTTCGTTCGGACTGTACACCCGATAGACACGCGAAGGGCTGTTCCGCTTTGCCTGACGCGACTGTACACGCCCTAGGGCCCTTTCCGTAATATTTTCATGCACGCGCGAGAGGAAAGATGGCTCCCGCTGCGCTTCGTTCGAGACTATGCTCCTTCATACTATTTTTACTTTGTGTATTAGGCAGCCTAGTTCTTGTGGGCATACGCCACTCTGCGCTCAGCGGCTTATCACGGTTTTCGTATGGTGCCCGAGATAATGACCTGCATTCAAGGAAGGGCACTCATTAATCTTTACCGCCGGCTATGTCATAAATGCGTCACGAATTTTTCGTTGATACGAACTATTGCAACTCTTGTTGCGGAATATTTTATTTCAGGCCTATGGATACTCTTCGCCAATGTATAAATATTTACGATTCGTGCTTCTCTCACTTTATTTTTTTTCTTGACTCCTACACTTTTCGGACCGGCAAAAAGAAGAAGAAATTGTTGTTCGGTAGTCTCTACGGCGGCCGAACGTGTATACATTGTCTTATCAGTTTGTCGTATCTTTATAAATTTTACTGACGTACCAAAAACGTAGAAAGGACACGTGGGAACAAAAGGGACGGAATCGCCGACATCTTGGATCCCGATGAAAATATCCGTGACGGATCTAAGGACAGTGGCAGTAGGGGAAATGATGGCCATAGAAAAAGGCGAATCCTTAACGAGCGAAAAAGCAAAGCACGAGCGAGTATCGAGCGTGACCGGAGCCTCGTGTTCGTTCTGAACTCTGATTGGTCAGATCGTAACCGGATAATGCCCTTCGATTACAAAGACCAATAAAACTCTTGCGATTATTCGACGACCGATACAAAGGAGAGACGTTTAAAGCGGTACTTACACGTCATACTTATGTACAGGGCGACGAGACGACTGTTCGAGAATCACGTGAAAGTCGCGTTCACGATTAATAACGGGATTTGGCGAATTGTCAAGGTCATGGTCAAGCGACAATGACCGTCGTCACAGTCGCGCGCCTCGAGAATTCGCCTGCACGACTTCACGACCTTTCACCCGGGTTCTTTTTTTTCTTTTTCTTTCGTATTACTTCATTACTTCGAACTAAGGGGGAACGAAAAAAATGCTACTACCATTCATAATGGCTTCCGATGTCGTTCCACCTGAGTGAATACAATTTTTTTTTCGCGCCAAATTTAAATATTTTTCATCTTCAAGCCAAACCTGTGCTTCAGTGTCTATGAAGGTGAACAATTTGGAAGGATATACGATAAAGCCTGCTCGCTGTAATATTTATTGCTTATATCATTTTGCAATCAAAGTTTCTGTATCGATCAGCTGATCGAAACAGGTGTGCTGAGGCACCGGTCGCGCTTGGATCCGTATTTGGTGAAAGCTTGGAGCCGCTCCACAAGTTTCAGGATAACACGTGCCACTGTATACCTATATATGATATTTGATATATATATATATATATATATATATATATATATATATATAGACACACTTGATGTACTGATATCTGTATAGGTCTTATGGAAGGAACTATGTCGAATGACAAAAGAAGCGCGAAGAGACACCGCGTAGATATGCCGAGCTCTTACAAAAGCTTCGCGCTCTCACGTATCCTATAGTGCCTTCGCATTAATTGCTGGTGTATGTATATAGAGCGTTATACAGTATATGTATACACGTATAGTCGATAAAAACTTGCGAAGCCAATTCCCTTATGCCTCAATTAATAGGCTCCATTTAGATAAGGTTCGTATGTCTGTGCACACGTACGGCCAGGCCACCGCCTTAATGATTAATCCTTTCCTATCCTTGATCTTTCCCTTATTAGCTGTCACGTAAGCTAATGGACTTTCATTAAGCCGTCACTGACCTACGCCAATTTACATGCATTACAAACGTTGCCAATACTTAAGTCATTTTTGTAATGAGTTGCTCCGATGTTACGCGAGTTGTAAAACAAATATATTGTTTTATTGAAAATTCCATGAACAGTCTAGACACGATCGTCGTACACGAAAAAAAAAAGAAAACTTTTAATTCTACGCTCTAGTCCGTAGAATCGACGCAGTTCGTGTTCATAAAAAGAAATGAACGTTTTTAAACTGAAAAAAAGAAAGAAAAGTTACGTTCACGAGACAAGAACCAGTCTGGTAAGAAGTTATGTTTAAAATATCCTAGGATTTTTTGAACGATCGGTATATCCATCTCTCTCTTACCCGCGTAACTGCTCATAAGTACGTCTCTCTGGCACTCGCGGCGGGTATAGGAATTTCGAAAAATTTGTATGATTCACGGGGACTCCTCTTGGGCGATCTTTGTTTATTGTATTGGCTGCCTGCCAATGGAACCTATAAAACTTTTGACCTATCTCTCTCAATACGCTGCCTAACCAATATCATTATGTGACACCTGTTAAAACCAACTAATACCTTCCGTACGAATGGCCATATCAATCTGCCGTCAACATCGTCGCTCTGTGGCACGTGGATATACACGCAATCTGTATTATGTATATACATATATTTATTGGCAGGAACATTCACGACTGTAAAATACGGAACGTGCGTTGGCCCTGGCCGTGAAAGTGAAATTCGTGAATGGGAGGCCAAGAACCGAAAGGTAAAGTAAAGGCATATGGGTCGTCGGTTTTGCTTTTACCCATCGGGGTCGGCCAATTGGATTCGGCCGGTGGTTTGCCCGTGTGTAAGCGGCGATCTTTGCCGATCTCGCCTTGTCCCTTGCCGATCCGTGACCCGGCCAACTTGGCCGTGGCCGTGAAAGTGAAATTCGTGAAGGGGAATGCCAAATGGCTCGTCACTGGAGCATAAAGGAGCAAATTATAGACGGAAGATAAAAAAAGAAAGATGGACAAAAGGAAATAGTAGGAAAATTGGAAAAGTCTCTTGGAAAATCATCGCGAAGAATACCCTGTCTCTTTTAGCATGTAAACTCCGTGTATCATAACTTTTCGATCACTCAATCGATTGTCACGGATATTTTTTTTTATTATCCTTACTATGTACCGTAGTTTTCCTGTTACCGTTATAACCGTGCACCTACCGGGTGTATGCGTGTATACGGACACGTAGCTTGATACGGAACGCGCTGCCGGTCTCAAAAACAAAATATTCATTCACATTCAGGGACGATTGTTTGGTTTCTGTTTTTTTTTCTTTCTTTCTTTGTCCTCTTCTTGATCTTTTTTTTAAAGGCATTGTAGTCATCTCAATTCGTGTCCTTGAATTATTGCTATTTATACGTCTCGTACGTCTGCTCTCGTATGTGCCTATCGTGTCTTTTAATAAGAGATCGGTTCTCGTTACCGTTACGTGATCTCGGCCACGGTCGTGATTCAAGGACGTCAGTTTTTTGACGAGACACTCGTTACACTCGCTCGTATGTACATACGTGCCAGTCGAAGTAATAGACTTATTACACGTATATCGCCACCTGTGGGACTTAATGGAATCCCGAGCGATTTATGCGATCTGCAATGGAGTCAATAATTGGATTTAAAAAAAAATGAGTAAAGAAGGAATTTCACTCGGAAGTGACGTAACGGTCACGCACGTGAGGACATTAACGTATCGAAGGGACACTTTAACTGAGTAATAAGTGTCCAATTAACGTAATTAAAGATTTTTTAATTCCCGGACCGATAATCGAATGTTACCGTAGGATAATTTATCTGTCCGTACACGCAATTATCATTACGAGTCTTTATAATGTGACCTTTTTTTATTTTATTGTATCAGTCAATAACACTTATTAGTAATAAGTTATTACGCTCGTTTGGTTGATCGCTGATTAAAAGATTCTCGTACGCAGGATTGATCGTCGACGTTAAACGAATATCAATTTTAAGAAATCCGGGAACGAGGCAACGACGATTTACTCGCTATAAAAACCAATGCCGGTTTCTCATGCATAGCATAACGAAGAGAACACCATCGATGTCGCAACTCCAGTTAGAAAGCTTAAGGCCGTCCTAGCGTCTTGCGGGTTGAGTGCAATCTTAAAGCCTCGTTCATACAAGGTGAAAAATATTTGACGAGTGGGTTGGTCGGACTTTATACTTTGTTCTATACCTCGATCTATCTGTATAGTATCGGTATACGTGTTTACGTAATGGGATTTTATTTTCTATTGGACGCAAGGGATTGTGGGAATATTCTCTTTCGACTTGAATCAAATTGTCGCTGCTGTGGAAATCCGCCTTTATATACTAGTTATGCGACGACACTCTCTTGCGACATAGACGCTACTTAAGGTATCGCCACAACGAGGCTATACAGTAATTTTCGATGTGTCCATTTCTTACTTGGTAAATTTACACCGGAAGTGCTGTAGATAGCTGCATCGATAACAGCAAACAGAAATCTATCGATAAAACCGGTTCGATTTATTCGGAGGGAAGAGACACTGACAATTTACATTATTCACGTGGAATTTTACGTGTCTTTATTTTTTTGACCTATTCTACTTTTTCGTCCTTGTTTTTTTTTGGTTTATCGTGTATGCAATAAACGCGAAGATTATTTCTATCGAATCTTCGTTGCGATGTACGAACGAGTCCAACGAGGACACAATTGTTTATCGTTGTATACTGTTATCTGCTCGTTACTCATTAATCGTATGCTGATTATATTAATGGGATTGGGATAGGTCGCGGATTGCTCTGAACTCTTAAAAACGAAGCTTAATCTCGTCGTTTACTTAGCGTCGTTTATTCTGATCTTTAAACCTTTAGCATCTCATTTGTGAAAGTCATTCTCGATGCGATACTGTATCTCGGCAATTGTGTCACCGATCAAGGGACGCGGTGGTGGGGGAAATTAGATGCAACAAGAGAAGAGGAGAGGAAGAGTGTAAAATAGAGAAGGCGCCACGGGCTAACTGATTTTTCAATTTCCGGTCCGCACGCTGCGAAGCGACCAAATCCTGAAATGCACGGCACCATATGCACTACGTTGGATCAATACCAGGGACAACCCACGTCCCTGCGGCCCTTCGATGCCTTCAATGCACCCTCTAGCTAGGCGTTTCGCGCAACAAGTTTTATGATCTACCGGGTGGTCCCGAAGGATCTTGGGGACCGCCTGAGAAAATTCTTCGGACTTGACTATACTCATGGGTTCATACTGCTAGTCATTGGGGCACTCTTTTCTATTTATTCGCTTTTCATTAATCCACCCATTTTCTTACTAGTCTTATTACGCTTGTACGTTGTTGCTTCAGCATCATCATTATCATAATCATCATCATCATCATCATCATCATCATCACCATCATCATCATCATCATCCTTTTTCTGCTCCTCTTTCATTCTTCTGCTTCTTATATATTTTCTTCGAACCCGGTGCTTTATTTCCCTTCTACTACCACGCTCGATCAGACCCATCGGCCTCTTTTATTTCTCCGAATGAATTCCAAAAAGTCAACTCCAACGCTCTTTTGACCTTTAGACCAAAAGACCGAGAGAGTCAGTTCGTTAAGTTTTGTGAGAATATACGTAAATTCACGAATCCACCTTTGCGCATTATTTATTCGAGCGTAAAGGTAACACTCTGTTACTGCAGTGCATTGCGCGGATGGAGTATTTCCAAAAGATACGTGACGCGTCACTCGTCGACGCGCACCGAAACAATTCATTCTACCCATGATCCTCGCGGAGAGTCTCCATTTGCAGCGACGCGGGAAGGCGCGATGCATCGCGTCACTATAAATTCACTTTACCCCTTCTGAACTGTCTCGAGCAGCTGCAGTTGCATGTGCACTCGCATGTGCATCGGTTATAGTTTATCCCCGGGCGAGAGAATTCTACCCAGGAGAGACAGCATACCACCCGGGGTTATATGGGGTTTTCGCGAAGTCGTATGTCCGGGGTGGTCGGTTAATGGGTTTAAGACACGTGGGTCGAAGATTAATGGCGAGTACGCAAGAGAGAACACGACCGCGGCCGATAGAGTCACTAAAATTGTATACGTATGGCGCGTGGGCCGATTCCGTCGATCGGCGCTCTTAGGCTTTCTTGATTGGTGCCTTATGTATACATATAAATATATATTTATATACAACGTACGAAGATGCATTCGTCTCTATATTTGTATGTTGGTAAATGACGTCATCAACACATATACATACATGCATAAAATATACGTACATCAAGAAAAGTACAAGTAAAACGTATTATCTCATTATATCGATTATTTTGCAACTGTTCGCCGTCTACAGACGACCTGTTACTACATATATAATTGCATCTGGTGCAGCTGTAGAGGTGGGAAAAAAAAGATGGCCGACTCGACTCGAAACGAGATTTCTCGTGGGTTTTCAAGCGCGCAGTAACCACGCTGACTCTACCGTATAATACTTTTGCTCGCCTAAAACCACTCGTCGTGTTTCCGTATGCTTACGCCGTGCAAGTCTTGCACTTTCGAGCCCTCGCTCGTATATGGCCACACGCACGCGCTTCCATATTAAAATGTACATACGCCATTGACGGTGTTTTTACGCGTTAGGAACATAGCGACGCGCTGTTGTATTGTCGTACTGTTGCTTTGCTCGCTTGCTTACTGTCGGCTCAGGTGTCATCTTAATACGGCTGGCCCGTGATTCCTTGGCTGCACAACCTAGGCCTAGTCTTATTGCCGCTGCACGGATTTCGCAATAGCGACGTTGCGCAATCGCCTCTCTCGAGGGCGACGCGTCGCGTCACCTTGGTTCTACGATCGTTTCGTGAGAACGCGACGATTCCTTTGTCTCTCGCTTCCCCCTCTTTTTACATTTTTTTTTCTTTTTTTTTTTTCCTTACCATGCTTTAATCACAAACCTATCGCCGTCCTTACTGATTACGGAGTCGCTGCGCAATAGTGTGTTGTTGCATCTTAAAAAAAAAGAAGAATATATCGTATTTACAAATGCAACTCGACCACCTTGTACACTGTGCAACGGGTGTACACTTAAAGCTCGTGTATACGGCTACAATGTGCCACGAGTAATTGCCATGTGGAATCCAACGAGAAAGTAGAGAATTGCACTTTTCTGGAATTCACTCTTAGGGGGGAACGTAAACCGTAACGCGGACCGTGATTCAGGCTTCACAACCTAGGCCTAGTCTTGCCGCATAAGATTTTGCAACGTCCAATGCGCAATATGCTGCTGCACTGTTGCACTAAGTATCGAGGCTCGTTCCTATGCTCGTTGCGCATAGGTATATGGGGAAAGTGAATCGCAAGTGAAAAATCGTATTTTTTTTCCTGTTAAATAATCAATTGGCATCCGTTTACGTCATCGATGACAATCGTACTCGTATTATGCTGATCCTGCTCGATTATTGTACTTGTAGATATACATTAACTGCATTGTTGTTGAGAGATTGCATTTTACTGTACAGTCCTTACCCGTGGCTTGGTCGTATCTCTTGATCTCGATGTTAAAACCGGGTAGGGAGTCGGAGGGTACGTGTGAATGGGACTTTATGCAATGCCGCATGCATGTATACTGAGACGTGTGCCCAATCGATGGAGGTCGACCTTTGCCACCGGAATGCATTCGATACTAGTGGGTTAGGAGTGACAGTATATGTTGAATTCTCCGTAGTGCTCCTAGGCTACTCTGTGTCTTATGTGTAATTATTGCCTTACGTATGGTTAGATCACATATGTGGGAACCTATGCGTAGGGAGAGCAGGTCGGGTAGACGTAGTTTGTAAGATAAATAATGAAATCAACCCCTTTTTCTGTAAATATATATTTATATTATATAATATATTGTTATTGTGTTTACGTGTAATAATTTATATTTTTTATGAGTAGCTATGGGGATGGAGGCAGGTATATATGTACGTGTGTGTATATATACATATGCACATATATGCATGTGACGCCATCGACCACATAATGTAAATGGAATGCCGTGAACGCTCTCCGATATGACCCGTTGCATAGGACCCTGGTCTGTGATCTAACGGGTGTTCTCAATAACGAAGATCGGACCTTCTGGCTACTATCGGGATACGCTGTATACGCGGCATATGGGTTTTCTAGTACGACTGGTGTACAGTAGTATGGCTGCATAGGGGAGAGAATGCCTGCGGAAGATGCGTGTGCGTCTCGAATGCGAAAATCAATATATTTGACGACGGGCATTAGACGGTAATTGTATTACTGACAAAGATTTCGTAATTGCTTTCTGGGCCCTGACCCAAGGAAAGGGCCTGTAAATGGACATGTGCTTTGGCAGTGACTGGAGAAAAGGAAACCGGCTCTGCCTGTTATTCTCAGTCTGGCCAATTCACCAATCCAATTAACCCTACGGTTTCTACTGCCTACATACGTAATACGTATTTCTGTATGCTCCAGGCTGTTTTTGGGCTTTACCTGTACCGGGATAAGTTAATGTAGCAGAAAATGTTGTTTTTAGTTTTCTTTTTTTTTTGTATAACTAATGGAGAAAATCTTTTGTGTCCTTTTTCCTTAAATGCGAATATTTTTATCCTCTGGACGTTCTTATAACAGACTTGGGTCCTGCTTCAAGATCAAGGACGCTCGAGTTCGTTACACTGGGTTCGTTGGACATTGAATATATATATATATATATATTCCATACACGTATTGACGTTATAGTGCAGTTACTTTGTTTACGTATTTTTTTATCTGTTTCTTTTTTTTATATTTATTTAGTCCTTTTCTTACGTTCTACCGTAAAAAAAAGAACATTTGGCAAAGGATCTAACCCCGGAGCGACATCCATAACACGTCCTGGGCATAAAAGCCGGGGTTGTTTAGGCTGGCCTGGGTCCTTTCCGGCGTAGCCTTCCCCGAAATTCGTCTGGACCCCGGGCCTACGATGCAAATGTCGCGCCTACGCCCCTGAGACCCCCAACCTGGGTCCCATCAGCCAACCGCGCTTTGGCATTGGCGTGTTTTCCGACGATACCCACTCGTCGCGGACACGTGAGACCGAATCGCGATAATCCACTCGCATACCTATACCTGCCCTCGTGGATCCAACAAGCCCCAGGACTATCTATCTAACGGGTGTCCTTATGGTAGTGTTTAAAAGATTAATGCCTTACGTATACATATATTCTATACTGAATATATCAGTGTACACTCGCTGTTTATTTTGACAACGCGATTAAAGAGGGCAATTTTATTTAGCTTCTTTCAAATTTTCCCACCACTTATCTTTATCTCATTGCACATTCGTTTTTACCGGTCTATCAAGTTTTTGCGAAATTTCTATTGTTTCTCGATACGGTATTTGCACCCGTTATCCGTATATAGGCGTATAGCGGATAACCATCGCGGTTCCCACGAGTCTTGGCGCGTCCCGGCGTGGATATTGCCGCGCGGATTTTCAATTTACTGCAGTTTCAGTGGCGTCACGACGCTACGTGACGACCGAGAGGAAATTGCCAATCGACAACCGGAATCGCGAGACTCCGTTTTGCCCGAAGCCGAGAGGGTTGTGTGTGCAGTATATAATATACGAGGGGTTGAATTTTAATGGTGCTCATGCCGGTTAACTTTGAGGATGATTTAGAAAGCGACGGCAGCGCCGCCGCGCTTCAAGCTTCTCTACGTATCGGATTATTGTTAGACGGGGTCTGTGCTTTGTAATTAGTTAGAGAGAGGCTGTGTCATTGGCGGTTCTATAATTAATGCTGATTGCGTCGTATCCCTTTGCTGGTTTCACTCACGGAATTTTCATTCTCTTTCTCTTTTATCTTTGTTTGCGTCGTATTTACGCGATTGTAATAACGCTCTTATTTTTTTGTTTTTCAGGTAAGCTTTAAAGTTACATCTACTTATTGTCGTTAGGACATGCGACAGAACAACCCTGGTTCAAAACTGATAACTGTTATCGGTCTCAGACACGTGCTATCGGCTAAGGTAACTTTATTCTTTGTCAAACCCTTTGTAAGAATTTTCTTTGACAACTCCAGTGCCTGTCTAGGTCCCCACTGGGCCACTCCAAGACTAGCTGGGACCTCGACGAGCCCTCGATTCTCATAATGAAATTTGTACTGGGAACCCCTTAAAATGTTGGATTTCAGATTTCTTGTTTTAAATTAAAGAAATTATTAAGGTGCTTTTTTTATCGGAATTTATGTTGACTTTTGTTGAGACAAAAGAATGAATATATGTATACACCAATTTATTTTCCATCAATTACTAAAAATTTCGAAATTCAGTATACAGGATATCCGAATACACGAAAAACAGCGCTGGTTGGTCTAAGGTTTACTTTGTACATAAAAA
Organism: Trachelus troglodyta; assembly: GCA_030142635.1. NCBI lineage: Eukaryota > Metazoa > Arthropoda > Insecta > Hymenoptera > Cephidae > Trachelus > Trachelus troglodyta. Next base: position 1,825,814 of record JARQTJ010000479.1, read on the forward strand.
AAAATAAAAATATTTTGGCCAAAAAATGTTGGAAGAGAAGAAAAAATTTGTCGAGTCAAAAAGAAAAATCTTGAAAAATAAATTCGAACCGCCGGATGCGTATGAGAACGAGGTGGAGCAAACTTATCTCGTCCTTCTGTTTATTCCCTAGGACTGCGTCGATTTGCACGATTTGCTTGTTTTCGCTGTGGAGAATTTGCGGAATGCCCGAACCCAAAACCCGTTCGTCCGGTTTTTTAATTGCAAAAAGATTCGACACCGCCAGGACTCCGGTGCACCGTAGATGCATCCCGTCGTAGACACCCGGTATAGACACGAAATCCTACTAACGCGAGGGTCAGTGTGTTATATACCTCCGTGTGTTCCAATGGCTTTTTATTATTATCATCGATCTCTGTTGTCTCCTACGATCGTAGGACGATCAAGAGTGCAATTAAAAGGGGAAAAAGAAAGGGGCTGGGGATAAATAACGAGAGCGAAAAAGGAAAAGCGAACGAGCAAGAACTAATTAACCCGTCATTCTTCGTCGAGTAATAACTATATAACTATAGCTACTACAGCAGGGCGCTCCCTCTTTTTTATCATCCTATAAACGTGTACACACGCATATATATATATATATATATCGTACTTATGCGCCCACAACGTGTATCTTAGTCGCGATACTGTGAACGGGACTTTATCAATTGGCAAGCAATGTCGTCACGCATCTCTCTTCCCCCCCCCCTCTCTCTCTCTCTCTCTTTCTGTTTTTTTAACGCTACGCTCGCACGCTCGTCGCGAAATCAGCTGATAGACTCCCGTCCACGTCATCGAGCTTATAACTCGACGTATCTGTCTTTCTTCACATTTTTTCCCTCTTTCATATCTTTTCTATTTTCGTACTGGCTTACTTCTTCCGTTGTCATTCTTTCCATCTTCGACTCTCTCTTTGCTCGCTCGTTCGCTCTCTCTCTCTCTCTCTCTCTCTCTCTCTCTCTCTCCCCCCCCCCTCTCTCTCTCTCTCTCTCTCTCTCTCTCTCTCTCTCTTTCTTCTTCTCTTCCTCTTTTCACTCCTTCGCTTCCTCGCTTTATCATCGGCTACGAGAATGTCAGCGATACGCGATATTGTACGACGAGAGGCAAGCGAGCCGATAAGAGGGAAACTTGAACGATCGCTTCCGTGACGCGTAACTCTCGACGTGGTCGTTTTTTCTCCCTGTCGACTTTTTAATTTTTTTCTTCTCGCCAATCAGTCCAGTGCATTTCTAATTTATCTCGTACCAACGATCGTTTTAGATATTTCGGATGAATTTTGTGTGGTAACGATTTTTTTTTATAACGTTTTCGCGAATTATGCGCACGTCTTGTTGCTCCGTGTCAATAGCCGCGTGGAATTTCGTGGTGCAATTCTCCCGACAACATGCGCGCTGCAGGTTTAAAAACAGACGTAGAAAAAGAAAAAGAAACATAGTCGAGCGACAACAAGTAGCGCTCCCTTTTACTGTACTTCGTGAACGTTCCTCTTTTTATAAAAATCGATTTATTAATTACACGTGTATAGCGGTAGGCGCGGTTACGCGCCGCTGCCAACTGTCCGCCGATTATGATTTAACGATTTCGTTACGCTCGATGGCGCAAAGTAGGTACAACGCCCACCATGCAGGCCTGCCAACGTATTTTCGACGTGGTTAAATGTCCCGGCACGGCATCGAGAGAAAAGTCGCGGGAAAATTTGAATGACCCTACGGAGACGCTTCGGCGTTACCGCCGGATGAAAAGCTGGTGAAATCATTTCGAGCGGAAGTGAGTGGGGGGCTTCCTTTGTTAATCTTTCCTTTTGGACTGTTTTCGTGGTTCGCGGCGACCAACTTACCGTATGGTTTAAAAGGTGGAATCCGCTAACCCGTACATTGCGCCAACCACCGAACCCAACCACCGACATATCTCGCCTACCACTCTTACGCTCCCGTGCTTCGAGAACTGGTTTCGTCATTAGGTCCTTCTCTCATACCCTACGGATACCACGCTGGATTTTAAATACCCTACAGAGAAACCTGAGTAACCGTCCGAATAACATAGACCTTGTGCCTCAACCGTATACCATGGACTAGTATGGCCGGCAATGGCTAGCAGTTGGTACCTAGTTTTCTCCTGTTCCGTGTCATTTTATTTCATTCTGTCTGGATATCGATATATACGGCGCAGGGAGTAATAGGTAGGTTGGGTTAGGTTTTCTTTTTTTTTTTTAATAATTTTTCTACTTCAAAATATAACCGTTACAATTGCATATGAAACGCTAGAAAAGATACGGAGGCTATCAGTATAGCAGTCTTTCAAAATTTTTTATATAACGTCAGGTTCCGACTATCTGTATATGAACCCTTGTTGAGAGTCTGTCGCAGTGTGTTCGGCTTATCGTGGATACTTATCTGGAATCAGAGCTGAGTGGTACAGTCCCTGGCATAGATTTCATGCAAGTCCTTAGGAGGCAGCTGCTTCGATTTCACGGCATCTTTGCCCTTTACTTATTTTTTTCCTTTCTTTCTTTTTTTTTACTTGTGTTCTCCACGGCTTTTAACTCGCGAGGGCTTCTCGTTTTAACCACATCCACTGGCCTCTTGGTGCAGCTCATGTATGTATACATGTATATATGTCGACGAGGTTACAGCATATAAGTTCATGAGGCATAATCCTGGGTAGTCTTCTGTCTATCCCAGCTCCTTCGTACAGGGGACGAAAATTGACAGACAGTATAGGCTTAGGTTAGATTCACCAGCTAGCGGATAAGGAACCATGAAATGGAGATCCACTCAGTACACGGTCCCTGCTGGGTCAAATATTGAGGGCAGACCCGGTGACAGCTGAACCGATCCCTGCCCAGCTTCCTTGTGGATTTTGTACATCTCCCTTGATTCTGCTTTTATTTTTTTTCTTTCATTCTCTTCTTTCCCTTGTCTTTCGTCCCAACTTCACACTTTTATCGTACATTCCACCTTTCTTCCATTTCGCGTTTCCGCTCTTTGGCGCGTGGGATTTATTTAATTCTTTTACAACTACACGGGTCACGACGCCCGGCGTCTGCTTCTGTCTATCGGTTGGGATATGCGCCAGTGACGTCGTACTCGCGATGCAAACGTGTGGGCGTCCCGTTTCCACGTCCTACACCCATGGGACGCTTGGATAGTCCCTCTAGCTTTTTGGTGTAGGTGGATAGGAGAAACTGACAATTGACGTTTTTAGGTTGGCTAGTAGGTACGGCACTGGCGGAGTGGCGGCCCTTCGTTTCTTTATTGTTGATTTTTTGCTCCGTCCTTCCCGACTCTCCTATCTCACCCTCTTACTTTTTTCTATATCTCTCTCTTTCTCTCATTGGCTCACCGATCCACAGCCTCATCCACGGTCCACTCTTCATTTCCTATACGTGTTCCAGGCTCGAATTCTTCTCGTTTTATATTCTTTATAGAGGCAGTTTCGGGCCAGCACTTTTGTAGGCAACCTTATACTTTTTATATTACGTACTATGTATAGCTGTATATGTATTTTTCCTTGAACTATAACCTTACACCTTCGCGCTATACCAAAAACCTTCGACCTTTTTCGACTAATTTTTTATCCACCAATATGTATATACTCTTCTATCATATTTCGCTTGATTCTTCTAAATTCTTACGTAAACTCGAAACGTGCCTCGCAATTTTGACTGTCCTTCCTTTAAAAAGCTGTCTTATCATTCACGCGGTACACGTCTACTCGAGCAATTGAGATTCCCAGGGCATTCCTCGCGTAACAACGCCGGGCCGCCGTCTCTCCCTAAAATGTTTAAATATCGCCCGGGGCCGAGGCTCCGTTTACTTTACAGCATCCCGAAAGCGCGTTCTAAGTAAGTGGAGCGTAAGTGCAGTGCGATCTGAAGTTGCTCGCCCATCGACAAAAACCACTGTTCAAGGACCTAACGTGGGCTCGGACCGTCCTCGAGGAATTTAATAAACAGCACGTAATCCCAGCCCCAAGAATCATCCCTTAAGGCCGGGTTCATTCCGGTATATACGCGATCTAATTGAAATAGCGAAACGCCACTTCCACGTCGTTAAAACGGTAGGTCGCGACGCCAGTCGTACGTTTGGGTCCATCCGCGACCTCTTGACCCTACAATCTCGTTCATACTCAACGATCCCTCGTCGTAACAAGAATATCGACTATCTGTATTTTCTTTTTTTTTTGGGTACCCATTATTACCCACTGTATAGTAATACAGCACTGTGGCTACTAGACGTGAACGTCTGCACATATAGATCTGGTATCGCTGCGGCCATAACGATTTCCTAGTGGGAATAATACCATAGCTAATTACTCGGTACGCTGCAAACGAGACCCCCAAGAAGCGACACTGTCTAATTAGCCGTGCTCTTCTTACTCTGGAGAGTTGGGTACTCTGGGTAACTATATATACTTAGACGCTACTGATATACCTGAGGTTGCTGTTGGGTCGGTTACGCTGGTTAGGATTCACACGAACAACAGTGTACAGAGAATGTTACGTTGATGCCTTGCTGCATGCTGTCCTTATCGGTATTAGGAAACTGCGTGTAATCTAACCTAAACAGACCGCGAACGCATAGTCGATTCAGGAGTAAAACAGTCGGCTTTAAAGGGACTCTCGAAGCATTGTAAATGACACGGAAAGATGGTCGCGTCGAAATGCATCTTCATCGTCGATCGTGGAAACGTGTAGTGGTACTGAGAGGCAGGTGGGACCAAGAAGTAATGTAAAAAGGACCTGGTCTGTTTACGAGGTGGGGGGTTCCTTGAAGTTCCGTGTCCAGGAAGCATAGAAAATTACGTCACAGTAGAACGGTCCACTGATCCCAGAACGTGATTCTCTTTCTTTCTCTCTCTCTCTTATTGGGAATCTCCTTGCTCTTCATTCTCGTTTCTTCCATTCTTATCTCCCCTTTTCTCTCGGTATTGCCTAGTCATCTTCTTTCTCTCTTGGTTTATTCGTCGTTGCTGCCCTCTCCCCCTCACCCCCCCCCCTCCTCACATTTTCTCCTCTTCCTTGACTCGCCCCCACGTTGCCAATGACCGACGAGGCCTGCTCGCTTCCCAGCGAGCAGGAAAAAAAAGCACCCTCATCCTGAAGAGCACCTACCCTGCCTAGAGAGCAAGCTCTCGCACATACCTACTCTTGGCCCTTCCGACAGAACTAATCAATATAGAAGCGTTCGATGGACCTTATACAGTTTCCTGCAAAAATATTACCGGCCTTTCCTCCATTTTCTTTACGCCATTTGCTTATCTTGGTATGTCTTTGGGGCGAATCGGTTAAATTGGTGCTTGGAATTTTTTTTTACAAAGTACCGCGAGATATGGGTTAAGTGTATCGGGGTTTTCTTGAATTTATTAAGAGCACTTATCGGCCGATCTATTCAGCCATTTTGAAAATAAAATGAACGATCTTCGCACGAAATTTTTATAGGAACGCGGGGCTACGAGTCCCAGCCTCAGGGCTCTCTATCGATATCCGGTAATTCCTGTTCAATTAGGCAACCGGTAAAGGATAATTAATACACAGTTTCCTTCTATACTGATTGGCACCCTTAGGGCTGATGCTGGCCTCGAACGGACCCTGGGACTCTTGTATCTCAGCTCGTCAGCTCTTGCAGCTGAAGGTATATACTCATGAAGATATTAGGATTCCCGCAAATCACGGGTAGCGACTCTCGCCAGTCGGGAAACAATGCGGTTGGTTCAAGGTACGCGAACCCGTCGGGCCTCGGGCAACTTTTGTTAGTCGTATCTTTTTGTTCCTCCTCGTCATAGTCATTTTCATTTTCCGTTGCTCTCGTCTTGTCGCGAATGAAAAAAAAGGAAAGTAGGGAAAGGACTGCGGGAGGGGGTAGGGGTGGTATGGTTGTGACCAAGTGGAAAAGAATATGCGTCTGGTCTTTGGTATCGTTGATGCTAGAAATCCTGTGGGATTGACCGTGCTTCTAGAATCGTCTGGAACAGATGTAACGCGTTGCGCCTGGTTGCAAAGGAGAATCCAGGCGCGCATGCGCAATCGCGAATGGCTTCCGTAAAATAAACGAGTCTCTAGTTTTCTGGCTCCATTTCAGAGACCCAGTTTTCCGCTCGAGGCGCCCTGTTCGCTCTTGCAAGATGATCCTTGTCTTTTTTCTCTATTTCCTTACTTTTTTTTTTAATTTATTTCTCTCTCTCTCTCTCTCTCGCTTTTTATCCATCCTTACAATCTCCCTCGGTGCCTTCTGCTACTTCTCTCCTTGTTTACCCTCCGACACGCTCTTTCGGATCTCCTCAGATTTCTTTGGCCTCCATGCTCATCTAAACCCACTTCGCGCCTACAGGACCTAGACCTCCGGCGTACAAAGAGAACGAACCCTGCATCTTTCTTGTTACGGTTGTGCCAGGTCGTCGCAACGCGTTCGTGTTGCAAATCCATTGGAAGTCTCGAATTGAGGTTAAAGAGGCTTACGACTCTTTGGTATTCGATTTTAGATAAATATATTTAGATTTTCCAAAAAAATTTGAAATTTGCTTATTTCAGCTACTTCCAATCCTGCTAAACGTAACTACGGGTCTGTATGTCGTATTGTTAATTGACACGTGTGTTATGCGATTGCAGCGCCACTCGCATCATTTTACGAATCACTAGCTACGGCACTTTCCTCTAATGGAATCGATTCCCGTAAGCAAATACAGGGTGGTAGGAAAATTAAATTTCACAAAGAGCCACGAAGGAGCGAAAGAGAGAGAGAGAGAGAGAGAGAGAGAGAGAGAGAGAGAGAGAGAGAGAGAGAGAGAGAGAGAGAGAGAGAGAGAGAATCAGATAGAGAATCCTTTATTGTCGTCTGCATCACAATTCCTGTTTTCCTCCTTCCGTTTTTTTCCTCTCGCCATTTCACTTCATCCCTCCAGAGATACAGCCGACCCTCTTGCCGAACCGCTCTCAAGAACTTGTGAGCCTAATCGAGTATGCAGAGATTTACGTTTAGGTTAGGTCAACTAAAGATTAGGTTACATTGACCAAGTCCTCTCTATAGCACAATACCAATATATATCCCATAGCACGTACGATGATCTCCAATCTGAAGTTATCCGCGCTTCAGTGTGTCTGCGTATGCCCTACCGTATGTATACGTATCTATCTTCATCCCCCGTCTAAGCATCCCTCATACGATCTGCCAAAATGGACCGAGAAATCTTTCGATAACGCGATTGGAATTGATTGGCTCGGTTGCCGCGTTCAATTCAGGCATATATACGTATACTCAAGAATAAACCCGGTATCCATACCGGAATTTATCCGCCTATCGATTTATCGACACACCCCGTATACACGTCACGTTATTTATACGTCGAGCACGGCGATCATGAAATTTTTATAAAATCAACGTGTCGACGTATCTACAACTTTTTTTTATATATATATTTGGCCGTGCAATTTTATTTTCCCTATTCAACCCAAACACATTTTTTTGTTCTTTCGAAAAAAAAAAAAAAACATTCAATCGAAAGAACTCGCATCCGGTACTCGATCGCACATCCCCCGAGAGTTCTCGTATCGTTATCTTTTTTTTCCTTCCGGACATTTAAGTCGTTCCATTATCCTGTGCCACGGCTTTCACGGAAGGACTTCAAAGTGTAAAAGGGACAGAGAATGAAAATGGCGGTCCTCCAGGGATATCAATTCTAGGGTACGGCATGGTCCTTTGGCGATCACGAAATTGCCCATGGCATTGGTTATGGGGTCAGTGACGAGCACGGAAAGGGAGTGCAGGAGAAAACGAGGGATTCGGTAGGATGTTCGAGAGCGAGAGTGAAAACGAAAGAGGGAGACACCGTCTCCCATCAATCCGCGCAGACAGATTGGTCAGTCCACATTGGTCGGTCTTTATCATCCAGCGATATCGGCACGTCGCGACGATGATCATTGTGGGCTGGTCCAGAATCATCCCCCAGCTTCTCTCCGTAACCACTATCACCATGTGTCCTTATGTTTCGTTCGCGCATGACACATATCGTCGGTGTAATTCCGGCAAAGAGGGTGAAGTATCTCCACGTAGATATATGTATGTATTAATGTGACACTTGGCTCCTATACGTATGTAAGAGCGTGACATGAATGCATGTCACAAGTTTAATATATATATGTGTACATATCATATAGATAACTATACCCTGAGGATTCTGATCTATATAGAACAAGTACGCAGTCCAGAATCTAGGATGAAGGAACAGATGGAGATCGTAGAACTACCGTAGGGTTTATTACTTTCGAATAGATGTTATTGTTGTTATTATTCTTTTAGAGCCACTGCAGTAAGTGCCCGTGTGTTCCAAGTTATCACGTTCGTCACGGACGGTCTTTTGTGATAAGTAACTTTTTCACGTAATATAATTTGGTTTTTCCAAGGAATACTGCGTATACGGGGTGGTGCGAGAAAACGATGTGATTCATCGATTCGTAAGATTTTGATCGAGGTATCGTAGCGCGAATTTCGAAATAATGAAATACCATGAACCGGGCTTAACCCCAAAGTGACAATAGATCAGGAGCGGATTATTGGGGCGGTTAGATACGGAGTTCATGTACAGTGCACGGTGTACTGGGTGTTGGTTGGTGAGAGGGAGGGAGCGGGGGACCCAAGGGATAGCTAGTCAGGCATTATGGCCCGGTCCAGTCAACTTCGGATTTAAGGGGGCCTCACACGGGTGACTCATAGCTCATATGGGGAGACGTGTGTGCCCCCTTTGTGATATGCCTACACGCACAGACGCGTACGCGGGTTATCCACTGTACCAGCGTCATCTATACTTGCCGTACGTGCGCGCCACATGATATTTTCTCCAAAGTTTCTCTCTCTCTTTTTCTCACATTTCCAATGCGCTATAAAGAGACTCACTCACTCACCCACTCTCGGGCGCTTAAGCCACGCAGCCACCCCAATGCAAGTCGTTTGGCTCCAGTTGCAACCGGCTATCCCGTGACAGGGATTTTTCGGGGTGATCGTTATTGGCGATCTGATAGCTTGTAACAAATTTCAAGATGGCCGTCGTCGGGTCATATGAATTTTGGGGGGTTGGTGGGCGGGGGTACTTACGGCCTTTGCCGAAAGGAAGCTTTAATTGGTCGATTACTATCTATCTCGTTGCACCCTTTAGACTGTTGCGTCATTTCATCCCTTAATTTTTTACCCACTCCCCCCTCCTCTATCCTGCGCGCTACACACAAACGGGATTATGCACATGCATAGGGGGATGTTCGTGCGTGCGCACCTATGTGTCTACTAGAAATCAACCCCTCCCCCCCTCTTCCCTTCCCCTGTCTTTCAGTTCATTCCGCGTTTCTCATGCATAGCCAATCACCGTTCATTAAATTAGCAGACCCCTGCGGTGACGTCCTACCCTCTATACTGCTTTTCAGTCGTCAACCCCTCTGGGTGATACCTTCCTCAGTTTTTTTATTCTTCCTCCCCGCTCGCTCCTCTTTTACATCATTACTCGATACGTCGTCCCTATTATCGTTGTCACGTCTTTAGGACGACTCGACTAAAAATGAAATACTCTAGATTCTTTACGTACGAAAACAACCTTAATTCGAATCGTCGAATTTAAATTTTTCGCGGGAAATCCTTATCCCGACTTAAGCAGCACTTTGTCCCGCGAATATCCGCGCACAAGATTAGCCGCGAATCCACGCGCCTAATTCCTCAGTTATTTGCATATATGTATAGTTCCCGACTTGACGTCGGGTTTGACGCTCTCTGCTGTGCCTATAGTGTATACTTGTTAGTTCGAGGTAGGTTGGACTCTCACGATAGGAACTATGAGAAAGACGGAGATCGATAGATAGGACAGGAGTAAGTGTGTGTGTGAGAGAGAGAGAGACAGAGACATAGATAGTGGGACGGAATCGATGAAACAGCTATACGCGGTGCATAAAAGCGTTTCCGTTTTAATGCTCTCCGCACGTGATGGCTCCCATGCTACTGTTAGTGGCGAGAGGGGAAAAAAGGTGGAAAAAATTTTTTTTTAAAGAAAAAGAAACGAGAGGAGAAAGGGACACGTGAATTAGAGGTAGATAAAGAAGGACCGAACGGCTGTTACGTCTCGGCACAGCCAGTCGGCACGATCGAGGATGCAAATTACACTGCGAATCGACGTTCGTATTTCTCGATGCAGTTGTATTTAATATCTCGCTTCCCTGTCACCTTTTTTTTTCCATCTATAAAATTCATTGCGCGCATTTCCCTTCGCTGGTCGGCATCACTCGCTTTACCTTTGGCATTGTCCCTCCGTACATTGTATCCGACATATCACTGCAATACTTGAGGTAGTCTCTCCTATCGAACGTACAATGTATTCCAGACGCATTAGCACGTAACGATATCTCGATAGAGCACTTTATTGCACTGCGCTTCTACACGCGTATATAAGTATAAAATCTAAATCGAACGTAAAGGCCATCCGCGCGAGTATGTCGATAATATTTTTCCAACTTAAAAAAAAAGGTGGAGATCGGCTGACGAAAAAAAAATTCCAAGAATACCCATAAATCAACAGGCGTTATCATCGCACAGTATAAACGGTTCGATGTTAGATTTCTACCTTATCATCTCGTATCTCTTAAACCTGTCGTCCGTTGCCGCGTATGCGATCGCACCCTGTATAATTTCGTTCATTATATCTCCGAAATTCATCGGCAGAGGCTAAGCGACGGCAAAGGAAAAAGATCGTCTATTTTTTTGTTGGACGAGTCGGAGAGCTGCGCGAAGCCGTGGATACGACGAATACAAAGTATTATTCCTAACAGACCCTAGGACGGGCCTGCACCCTGCGTCCTGGGTGGACAGAGCTTTTGTTATTACAATTCGTTCGCCTTTCATGGGAACACGCGTGCGTGCGCGGCTGCTCGAGCTAGCTTTATCTCTCTTCTGCCATGTGTTACCCCGTAGGGAGGAGGAGGACGGCGTTGGCAACCGGCGGTCAGGACAGGTTTCGGTAAGGGTGTGGGCCACGTGCGCTTCCCTGATTGAAGGGTGGCTCCCAGCATCATCCCCCTACGATTTGATCTCTCCTCCGCTAGGACCCATGGGGTTTTTACTACGTCCCTGGTACAGCGAGAACTGTACGCTTTCTAGGATCGTAGACACTTTTGCTTTGTTTCTTCTTCTTCCTCTGGTTCTACACTTCCCTCTTTTCCTGTCTCGTTACCTATAACCCGTGACCCGTCCCGTCTCCTTCTCACCAGATGACACTCCGCTACCATAAATCCCCATTAGCCAGGAGCATCGGCCATCCTCTCCTCTCCCATGAGAATTTATGTGGGCCAGGTTCGGACGAAATTGCCGATTGCCAGATACACAGACCTAACCACTTCGCGATACTCAATTCCTAGGGATCGATCGGATCTGGTTCTCATCGAACTAACCTGTTACCTAAGGACCGAGTCTCAATCAATAAGTCCTCCGTTGTCCGTGGGAGACCCCAATGGCAGTGGACCAGAACTTTTTACACGGATACTGCACTACGGTAACTTGCACTGGCTTCTTTGCATGGAATTCCTACGTTTTCCCTTTTGTAAGGATCCAATCATTTTACTCGATCAAAAGCTCATGGCTCGCTTGTAACTTGTCTCGATCGTCTGGCGTCGTTCTTATACAGCAATCATCGTACGATTCGTCCGGAAGGTTCGGCTCGACCGCTAGTCAATCCGATGCACGCGATTCGTCCGATTCAACCTAGAGATCCGTATATCTGATACCCATGCTGCTGCGGATCGCCTTTAAGCACAAGGGCAGCCTGCAGACAGCTCCGGCTGTCTGACAGCTGGTGCGCTTCTGTTAAAAACTGCCAGTTGGGCAGTCACTAAGTCAGTCAGTCAGTCAGTCAGTCAAGCAAGAAGCCAGCAAGTCGCGTGCCGTGGTAGAGGTAAGTCCTGTCGGTCGTTATAAAACGCCTCTCACCCGTTATCCCTTTCTTCCTCGTCTTCTTCTGTTCCAGGCTCTATCGCCATTACACCTACCCACCGCCGTCGCCTCTGCGTGTTATCATCGCAAGAAATCATTCCCCACCACACCTTCTCCGCAATGTATCTTCTTACAGCACCGTCCTTTCCCACTGAACTCTCACGCTCCCCATACCTGCAGCTGTTTTTTTTTCCTCTTCTCAAACGAGACTTTACGCATGACGCCGCGCCGGATGCAGCGCGTCCGCGGCTACGGCGCACGGCGATTGTGAATTAAAATGTCTTTAGCGACGACTATTTTACCAATCGCGCTCGATATACAATATACAGTCTTGCGTCACTCTGCGTATACGGTCAGGGTGGCAGGTCCGACCAATTACGTAAACTTGGAACTATTATCGAGATATCGATTTGGCATTTATTACAGTCGATAATTATAATTTACTAGCATAACGGCAGCTGCCAACAGTTTATTAATGCGTGTATACAGGTAGGTACTTGTAGGTGTATGAATTCGTGGCTGATACCGGTTTGCAATTTTGTTACTTTTCATTCGCTGCACCGTCGCGAGGGATACTTAAAGGATTGTTCAAGTGACAGGTGTCACCTTATTTTTCTCTCTTTCTAAACTCAACGAACGCAATCTGCATGGCTCCTAGCCGTATTCTGTTAGCAGGTACAGCTTAGCCGTACAGTCTTTACATATATGTACGTATATACACACATGTCAGCAAAGAATAGCAGACGGCGCGAAAATGTACAATAAAGCGAGAAGACTAGGGGGGGGGGGAGTGAGAGAGAGAGAGCGTGGCGCTAAAATTCAATTTGTCTTCCCTTTGAAGCGGGACGGGGCTTTTCTGAAGTGGAGTAACGACCGAGAGCACAGCATCCGAACCCGGGATAAACCCCCTGTACAAGCCCACCTTCCACGCTTTCCTTTGTATCCGCCCGTTAATTACACCACGTGGATTTCCAAGCATCTCTTATTTATTTTTCTTTTTTTATTCCTCACCGTCATTCTCCTTCGTACTGCTTTGTCGGGGCTCATTCGCATTGGCTGGTACGCAAACTTCCGGTGGCGCACTTCCTTACACCCTCCCGTAAGAGGAGACGCTCGGGAATCACTGTGAACGATTAATGCGGTTAAATGGTGTGTTTTGGCGGGAAACGATTAAAATTCAAAAAACAAAAACGGGGGACGCTTTTTATCCTGACCGTGATCTTGACGACGGTGCAAATGAAATCGTCGAGCGCGTGTCAGTGAGTTGCGCAAGGGTTTAAAAATATTCGGTCGTAGGGGTGAATTTTTTATTCGTATGGATAGACGAATTTTGGTTATGCAAGTGATGGGGTTTTTGCCTGGGCGTGTGTGTGTGTGCATCGTTGATAGAACCAGTGCATTGGGGTTGATTTTATCTAAACCGACAGCTTCCTGTCGGCGTTACGCGCACGCAATAAGAAATTAAATGGCTACTAGGGGGAGACCACCCTTGCAGGACATCCCTCTTCGTACACTGATATATAATTACTTTCTCAGGATACTACGATTTCAACTTTACATACTTCCGTATGCTTCCGAACGACCTTAACCTATGCACCTGCACGTACTGGTGACTATTTGCTTGGAAAATTGATTGATCTTAGGGGGGGGGGGGGGTATCCCAAAGGATCAAAAAAGGACAGAACTTATCCTGGGGTAGAAATTGTGTGTTCGTACCTTAAAATTTTCATGGTTCTGTGGCATGTGTGTTATAGGGGTGTGGAGAGTAAGAGGGCGAGAGGCTGTCTGCTCATGCGCCAGTGCCCTTAGATTCTTCCAGCCCTGTGGATAATGTAAAAAGAATGCGTGATCGGTAACGCTAGCCTCTATTGTAATTCGAGATGCTGACTGGGGGTGGTCGTGTCATGGCACTGTTATAAAGGGTGTCGTGAAAAGGTGCGAAGCCGAAAACTGCTTGTCTAATTTCTTGGCTGCATTGTGGAGGAAAAGAGGGGGATCGATCGGTATTTTTATGTATGTATTTTGTATCAGTGTAATATTATATTGTATATCGTATATTTTATAACGCGTCGATTTCATCGCTGGGTAAATTATCGATATGCTATTTGCACCTGTGTAACCCGAAGTAAACAAACGAGAATGGCGATTTATGGGTACTTATTTTGCATGGGGTCGCTGTGATTTACGCAACACGAACTGGGACACTCCAGTCAATCGAATTTACGTGATTCTTATGGTACTTGTTGTTTTCTTTTACTTTGACTGTACTTGGAGTACATCTCTAGGATATGTTCTTAGTAGTTGTCTGTGGCGAGGTTACGTTTCGGGGGGTCTCTTTCTTAAGGATTACGATGCTTCAGAAGTCCCCTGAATTATTAGGTGAAATTGCGAACCAAATATGGCAGTTTGTAGATAATAAAGAGACGGGACTATTTACAATTAGATTTTATATGGGAATTGTGACACGTTTATGACTTATTTTCACGATGTAGGAGCTATAAGGACTTTTATCATTAGACCAAATGAGTATGAGTTTGAGGTAAGAAAAAAAGGTTTTTTTCTTTACTATTTGAATGCGGGGTTACGGGGTTGTTTTAATTATTTTCACCTGGGTTATTGTTTTTGGATTATTTTGGGGATAATTTTCTTTAATGCCAAAGAAATATGATGTACACGGATGTAGGTGGGATGCGACTCTATTTCTAAAGAGAGGGAAGAAAATCCGAAATAGTACAGAGCACCCCTTATCGAGGCACAGCAGGATCCGATCCCTTCCAATTGATCCAATTACCTACGCTCTGCGGAACTTCATTGGTCTGGGAAAGAGAAGGAAAAAGAGAGAAACAGAGAGAGCAAGAAGGAAATGCCGCGAGAAAGAAAGAGAAAAAAAATTTTCGATAAGAGGAGAAGAGACGAGAAACATCCCTTCGGAGGTGTACTTCTTCTTATCAGAAGGGATGCCGTTTCCCAGGGTGCCATCTTTTCCCAGCAAGCAACCTGCTTGCCGGTAGAACCACAACCCTCCCAACACGACGACAACCCTTAGCCAACTCCCTATAGCACTCGCCCTGTCCTATATTCAGGAACATTGAAGCTATAGGTAGATGTGGTACCGATGGCAAGGGGGGAGTAGGGGTCGCACAAAAAGGAAAAGCATGGCGAAGGGTGTCAGGGGGGGGGGGTTAAATTGAGGACAGCGGAAGGGGTGGAAAAGGGAGAGAAAGAGAGTGAGTAATCAGGAGGAGGTTACAGGGGGGGGGGCGAAAGGGGTGGAGAAGAGACGAGAAGAGAACGCGTGGCAGGCAGGAGTGGTAGACGTATCGACCGGGGTGCAAGAGGGTTGGCATTGTGGGCTTCTCGAGGGGGTAAGGGCGCCCCGCAAAGGGATGCAGGGGATGCAGGGCCGTATGGCGCCCCCGTGGAACCCACGACGCCAAAGAAGAATCCAGCGTGGAAATAGGGGTGGAGCTAAGGGCTGTCCTCCAGGCGCCTACATACGCTACTTTACTCTGCCGGTATAAGGGGGGTTGCGGGTGGGGATGCGGAAGTTTGATACGGACGGCTAGTGAGATGCAGGGTGGGTGGGCTCTTCCGCCCTTCATTTCAGATATATACGTATCCTTCGCCTACGGACGGTCTACCTCTCTCTCTGGCTCACGGTATCGCCTATCAACTTCACTTGCTCTCCCTACCTTCCCCTATCACCCTCCTTATACACACCTTTGCTTGCCACCCCTTCAGCTCGTGCACGTACGTACGTCCGGGAAAAAGGCTGCGCGCGCAAAAAAAAGAGCCCACAATCTTCGTCAGCAAGTTTACGAGCTGATAGATATTAACCTCGTGCTAAATAATCCAAAAGGTCTTGACGCTCGAGAAGGTGTCGGATCCGATGAGGTTAGGTCGGTTAAATGGATATTCAAACCGGAGACTCGACAGGCAGCCGAGATTCGGCATCTCAAAAATATATCCATTTAATCCCACGGAATGTCTGTATTAATCCTAGGAGTATTTCAAATTTACCGTTTTTTTTCTATAAAGATTTTTAAAATCGGTGTACTTTTATGTAGTAATAGGAACTGCCGAGGTACTATTACCAGCGAATGGACCCATCGCAGCCATCATGGCAATAACTACGTTTATGACTAAGTCGAGTAGTTTAACGAACGAGCCAGAATCTTGTTCCCTGTACTCGTTCTTCGAGAGAAGAAAGAATCAAGAGACCAAAAATCTCGATGTTTTAATGTTTGAAGAATGTAGTAATAAATTAAATATATACGTGTGTATACGAGTATACCAACAAGTACAGTCCCGTATGTAATTATAGTTAAGTCTATATGTACTTGCAGTGTTGTATTATTTGTATTAAAAATAAATGTATATATATATATATTTAAAGATCACTGGAAACTTTAGCTATATATATATATATATATATATATATATATATATATATATATATTTAAGAGGCGAAAAGTCCCTTTGGATTTTTACCGATCGATCCTTATTCATTGACCGTTTTATCCTGCTTATGACGTATACATATTACACATGTGGAGGTTGAGATGCGACTTCAGCCTATTTACATAGCTGAATGTATTTATGAAAGGCAGTACTGATGTACTGACATATGGATATGTATATACCTGTATGTAATAGGGAAATTCTGTATACTTATTTAAGAAAGAAAGAACCATTTTTACCATAACAATCTCGCGTTGACTCTAAACGACCAATATTTATCTACCGGGCGTCCGAAGATATTTTCTATTTGAATATCCTGTGGAAGAGTATACGGTACTGTATATAAGACCTTTTTTCAATATATGAACACCCGTTACGTAAGGATCTTTGACTACGTAGAGGTTGGACGAATATTTTTTTATATATTCAATTGATCACCCGTTATATTTTGAAAGTATTCTACATCAGCCTCTTTGAGATCGATTATCCCATATCTGTTCTATCGTGCAGTAGGTACACCTTGTATATGTTGATATCCTCTTTGCCTTGGCCCTTTTCGGCATTCGCCACACGAGCATAAATCATCTTTCCTAAGTCTCTCATATCATTAGTCCCGCTGACGTGGCACACTAGTTGCACACGTGTGCTCATGCTATTGGGTATTGACTATACATGGTATCCTAGTAAATAGCGAATAGGCGAAGGTGCCATTTTTATTATTTGGCCATCAATAAAAAAAAATGTACAAATTATAACCACGGGGTACATCGATGTACTCCATATAGGTCTACATACAAATTTACATGTTTCTAGCGTACGCAGATAATTTTGTATCGATTTAAATGCTTAATGATAAATTTTTTATCTAATTCAATAAAAAAATGACTCGTCGACTGAGATTATTATTTTTTTCTTATTCGCATCAAATTCTACGAACGTCATGGCAGTATGGTTTGAATTATGATATTTTAATGAATTTTCGTTTAACCCGGTTTAACGGTGAGTTACGTACAGTGTGTACAGTACGTAGTACAGCACGCATAGTTTGTGCCTGATAAAAAATGGTCTCTGCTCCCGTAACGATATCCTTCTATCTCCGAATCCCGTTTCGCCCCATCGGTTTCCCTATTTCCCCACTCGGTCGTGGTGAGACCGAATCGATTTATCCCCCCTCGAGAAACCCACGGGAACAGCCTGGGCCTTCCTGGACAATTTATATCACGTAGCGCCCGATCCCCGGCCTCTCCCGTAGGAAGAACGCGGGAACCGGGATATTTCCAAGTGAAACTCCCGGTAGTCTCGTACGGGGATGATGGTTGGACGATGGTAGGTAAGAGGGGTTCGGGATCGATGCCAAAAAGGGGTTGATTTAATTGGTATAGAAACTGCTTGATGAATTTAGTTGGCATTAATCGAACAAGGATGGCGATTGGAGGGGGGGGGGGAGGGGGTCCCGTCGAGTCATTGAATGAGAATCACTGAAAACTGTATTAATTCATGAATCCCAATTAACCCCTTCTACCCTGAGATTACCATAACAACAAAAAAAGCAGAAACGGTATATCCGTGAATCTGAAGAATAATCGAATAACGTAGCCGCCATGGGGGTTGCGGAGGGTAGTAGGGGGTGCAAAACACGTATTGCTAATTTTTTAAGAATATTCACTGACAACGAGTCGCTGTGGGGATGGCATGGGGGGAGGTACCTGTTGGCTTTAATTTTTTCTCACCCTCGGGCTTAGATTGGAGAATTTTATTTGATGGCGCTAATTAATGTTAAGCACCCTCCTCACCTGTGGAGTCTTTAATGAATTACGAGGTCACTAGCCCCGTTTAATCGTCAGGCCCATTCCACGGTGGTTGATGGTGAAAATAAAGTGCCACCTTGTAGAATTATGTAATAGAGGCTTCTTGCTAGGGTTCGGTAGTACCTATATATACGCGAGGTATTTTCCATCGAGATCAGGGGTAAGCCTAAGCAAGCACCCTTTTCGTACTTACCACGCGTCCTGGACTCATAATGTTTTCAACCCCCTCATCCATAGCAGGCGATGGGCCCTCCTGACATGTGAGCAATGAATGGTTGCAGCCGCCATATGGCACTGGCACCCATTGCCTCTCGCCAACCCTATTCTCTATATACTATAAGCTCAGAGACACGACGTAGGTACCACCATAGAAACCATGACCAAAAAAAGAAATTTAAACATCCTTCCAGACTATCCGTACATTTCTTATGGGACTCGTGCCTACGCCATTTACACAGTATTAAAGCATAGACAGTCCCCGTGGGGGTTTGGCGTTTATGCAGTCTCCTCGGAATGGCCACTGCTCTTTTCTTTTCCTACTATTCCATAGTGCCATTACTATTCCTATTGTTGGTAACACTGTCACCATTCTCATTCGTATTGCCATTAGTGGCTACTGGTTGACGTTAACCGTCCTCTGTTCCTACTGACGTCATTGTTTTTACCACTACCGGTACTCACAGTTACTGAAAATACATGTATGCTTGCCATTGCTTTTTTACCCATAACAAATACGATCACTGTCAACGCGTAGCCACTGTCGTCGCCGCTTGTCCCTGCGAGAGAAATTCAAATAGAAACTACCGTGTTTTGACTAGCGCAGTAGCGAAGGGAGTCACGTGACCCTGCTATCTACTTAACGTTGGCGATCGGACGGAGAGAGAAAAAAAAGACGAAGAGTACGAAGAAGTCCTTCCAAGGAGAATTAAGATGACAATGGAGGTCTTTATCAATGGCGTCTCATTCATATGTGATGCGTTGTTCGAATGGTACTCCGTGGCGAGGGCCACGCCCTCCCGCGTGGGGTGCGCACTTCCGGCGCGAGGATTACGGTACCTTGTCTCCTCTGTTTCTCCACGTATTTCACGACTTTCTCTCGCTCCCTCTCTCGCACCATACCCCCCCCCTCTCTCTCTCTCTCTCTCTCTCTCCGTCTCTAGCATGCAACAGTCAAGTCGCAAACGGGAAGCGCATAGTCCCTATCTCTTCTATGTAGAAACGAAGGAGAAAGGCGAAGCGACGATGTCGCACCGTTGTAAACAGGGCCTCGGACTCACAATCGAATCACGCAACTGCACAAGTTTACACAGGCGTAATAATATAAAGCGTGTACTATGGGGATGCCATATAATACTGCTTGTGATATTATATATGCAGTCGTGGTCGTATAGCCACGTCAGTTTACTGTAAACTGTTGTTAGTACCAATGAGCGTGAATAGATAGGGCACAGAGGATACGATATTATACGCAGGTGTCTTTAGCTGAATTCTCAATGCACGTTCAGTGCCAATGCACTTTCGAACGACCGTTACTTTATTCTCGATGAAAATCGACATTCAAGGCGCGTTCGCATTTCGGCATTTCCGATCGGAAGGACTCGGTCGGTCTTCGGCGCATTGCTATTCGCGCCGCTAAGAATCCTAGGACATTTTTACACGTATACGAACGAACCGTCTCTTGCTAGTTTCATCGTCTATGGACAAACGATTTGCGCCTCTTTGGACCGTGTGCGTTTGTATTGCTTTCCTTTTTCTTCCTTTTCCTTACACCGTTTACTCTTTTTTTTCTCTCGCTCTCTTCTCCTGGCCATTCACCTGTTTTACCTGGTATCTCGTGCTTGCACAGTTTATGCCTCTGTTATCGCACGTGGATGCTGAGAGGAAGATAGCGAGAGTGAAGCCGTCGGCTGTCGACCATTACGAATACAGGCGGACAATACAACACGTACAGGCGGACGTCTGCGGTCGATTTTTTTTCAGGTATCGATTTTGTCGTCTTTAATGCATATGTAGGTATATGTATCTATTCCTTTTTCTCATAGTTCGCCTTTTATCTGTACTTCTTCGTTTTTTAAAGACCCCACGACAGCCCGGGAAATTTAAACGCGACAAACCTCGCAATCTTCATTTTTTGAACTGCCTTGGCTCGTACACTTGCCAAATCTACTCGTACTTCCTTCTGTAATGCCTACGCGATGGAGATTTTCCCGGCAATTTTCAAAAAAAAAAAAAATTTTTAATGTTTTGCAGTTTAGGTTAGGACAGCATGAATGCAGTCCTCATATGGGATGACACGTGACATCGATATCTGTAAGATATCGCATATGTTTTTGGATATGAATTCATGACTACCGTGGCAAGAGAAGTGGGGCGAGGGGGAAGAACTCGCTTATGTATGAGAATTCGCGAAATTGACGTCTCGCAATTATCCGAACACAGCTGCCCCAGAGACTTTTGTATCAGAAACACACGGTATCGGGTTCGTGCGTGTAATACAGTGTAAGAGCCCGTTAGGGGAATTTTCTTATGCTTTTTTTTTCTTTTCTTTTTTTTAGGCAAGTACCAAAGACTACATACGTAATATATATTACGCCCACCTGCCTTTTTGCATGCCTTGTAATTCTCACTCTCAGTCTCTCTCTCTCTCTCTCTCTCTCTCTCTCTCTCTCTCTCTCTCTCTCTCTCT
>JARQTJ010000479.1:1846840-1859889 GCA_030142635.1 Trachelus troglodyta
CTCTCTCTCTCTCTCTCTCTCTCTCTCTCTCTCTCTCTCTCTCTCTCTCTCTCTCTCCCCCTCTCTCTCTCTCTCTCCCCTCTCCCCTCCTCTCTCTCATCTCTCCTCCCCCTCTCCCTCCGTGCCTCCCTCCCCTTCCCCACCCCTCCCTCTATATATATATAATATATAGAGGGCTCTCATATAGTACTTATATGAGAATCTATATTATATAGGATTATTCACATCAAATACCCAAGGTCCAAGTTGGCCAAGGTGACTTTACGAATCGGAGCAGTGTGGGTTCATTAAAGACAAAAGTTAATGCCATAAAATTATTAGCATCGCGAGCATCACATTCTTTCATTTGTTTAACGAGGTCAAACTGCCTTGATTAGCGAAATCGTTCGATCGCGTCCAATTTCAGCTGGTAAGCTCCCGAATACATTTTTGTATTCGGTATTGTATACATTTTTTTACTTATGCCTAGTTCCGAAAGAAAATTTTTCCAGAATACGACATTTCGTAGTTCACAAGCATTAATTCGTACTTGTCGCGAATTAACGCGAGAAAATCTTATGGGATACCGTCAAATTAAGGAAAAATACAATTTTCCTCGTCTGTCGATTTTGATTGAAAAATTTTCTCATTTTCATTTTTTTTTCTCACCATGCAATTCTTATTGCGCTACTCTCGCTGTATTGCACAAAATTAACACTTAACTCTCCGTCGTCGTTGCTATGTAACTATGATCGCCCTGTCATGACACACTACCACGTGTCAATCCGTTACCTGTCATTCGCACAATCGAATCGATCTGCCGTTCCCTCCTCTCCCCGTCAGTTCAACAGGATTAATTACTCTTGTCACCAACCAATGAAACTAAGGGTCGTTCTCATGAATTCCCAATGAAAAGTCACTGTCGAACGATATCCAAATCGCTCCTGCGAAATATTCTTCGACGACGAACGGGCTGGATCTTTCGTCCAAGTTTCAATAGTCTCTGCTACTCGGACTGTTATGCAAAGTGTGGCCTTCGTGAGTACAGAGGTTGACTTTATATGTCACTACGTATTAAGACGACTTCGACAGTCCGTAACGTTAATTAACGGGTCTGTACTTTATTATACCTATATATATCCATATTTCGATATTAATAGAGGATGAAATTTTTTTTAAAATTCTCTTCATGAAATGCACTCGAAAGTGCATTTTATTCTTTACCCAATTCTCGGATCAGCCATCACTCTCTATGGCCACAGGTATTACGTAGTGCTGGCATTCTTGCTATTTCCCACGCGGCACGCAGGTGCGTGCGTGGGAAACGAAAGAAATAACATAACACGACACTTCGATATTGTCAACGATATTATGAATATAGAGACACAACGGATTACGTGTACGGTATACATGGTTCAAACGAAAAGTTCGTATGCATGTATAGAAGTAATTAAAGTTTTTAAGGTATCGTGTGAAGTTTGTGTAATTATAAAAATCATTGTAAAATATATTTATGTAAAATTCTGATACGTATGTTTTTCCTCAAAATTAACTTGCAACTCGGTTCGCTCTTAAACGCATATACAGCATGTACCGTGTAATGAAGCGCACGCACCTGTCACTGTGTTGTTCTCATTAGGCACAAGGTCTCAGCGAATGCAACGCCTGCTACAAAGAAAGAACGATAGCGCAACTCCGGCTGACATTGAGTTAGATGACGGGACACCTATGGAAAGACCATGAGAATATTATGACCTTTTGACAAAAAGATTACGGACTTCATTGAAAGTGCATTGCTGACCGAAGGTCGTTGCTGTGTAGTGCTGGAGCTACGATATTGCTTCTTGTACTTTATATCTACGGAAGGAATTGTGGTTACTGATTGTGAGACACCTGTTGCATCTGGGACTCCTTACTTTATACGGAGAGACCGTAATCGTCACACGAGTCCTTTATCTATCCAGTCGCTTATCGTTTTGTAGCTTTGTTTCGTGCTTTCGGTAGAATTCACTTATTTCTTAATTTGATGTTTTAAGTTCGATCCGCCACCGTCTATCGCGTAGACCGTGGCGCAATTTAGTTCATGAGTCGGTCGTGTGGCGGCGTTGCGCGAGGAAAAAAAAACGTACTTTAGTTTGAAATTGTGTATGGCGAGACGTCATGTATGGATCGAAGGAAAACCGTGGGTTCATCGTCTAATTTCAATATATATATCTGATGGGCGATAAATACGCTACTTTATTGGCGAAATACGGCACAGGATACGACCTTGGGAATATCTCACGTCTGCTGTTGAATTTCTGCGCTGCAGCTACATGCGTGTTTGATAGGCTGTCAGAGGCTTTTATGACACCCCTTGTGTTGCCGTGGCTCTTGGGATACGGCTAGTAAGCATTCTTTTCTCCTTGTCTACACGTGGGTGGTTTAGGTTTTTAACATGCAGAAATCCGGATGCGAAGCCTCTGCGTGCAGATAAAGTTTCACCTTGACTTCTTCAATTATTCCTGCGTAATGGTCTAAGGACTTTTTTCGGTATGATTTTTTTTTGGTTACTTTCCGAATATCATTGTCTACAAGAATGTCCAAAGGGAGTAACAAAAGGGAATCAGGATCTCGAGTATAACACTTTACTACAGTCGCAATTGAAGTATCGTACCAAAGTACAAGAAAATAACTGTCGTTCCAGAAGCAAACTCCATTTGCAATCTCATGGGACAGCTTGTGAACAGTATAGGCAATCTTATAGTGTAAGGCTACTATTTTACCTTCTTTATTTGCTCATCCACATCTTATACATATACGTATACCAGTACCTCCACAAGTACATACTTATTTACTACTTGTTCCTAGGTAACTACAGATTTTATTTTCCGATACTTGCAGGGCTCAGGATTGAACTTTCAGTACACTTAAGTTGTCAATTTTTTAGGTTAGGTTCAAATAATGATACTCGTAATATTTACAGTCCTTAGTTACGCACGAAACTAGTACCCATACACGTTTCGAATGTCCTGAATATAAGCCAGAGTATACCTATGCTTTAACAATGATACAAAATTTTTGTTATCAATCTCAAAATCATTTGTACCATTTTTTTGTATTACGACAAACCACGTAACTTCCGCTGCTAAAGGATGCCATTTTTTTTACTCTTACTCGAACAATCTCACAGGATACACTTAACAGTTTATTAATAGTTACTGTATGCTATAATACTGTCTTTTCCCCATATACGCCTTAGGGTCGGTTCACAGGACGCGATAGCGACCACCACTGTTATCGTCTTGTAGATCGCCGGCAATGGCCAGCGGTCGCGACACGCCACATCCATCCTCGTAAATTCACTCCGGGCTGACCTGACGACCATACCGCCTCACTTCGTGCCAAGGATCTAACCTATACCTAACGCAAGCGTTTTCCTTGGAGGTTATGTCACATGCACTCGCGAGGTTCTTCCTTCTTGGATGACGGTGAACGTTACGGTCGATAATTTATTTCAATGAGATTCTACAGTATCACTTATTTATTTTTCCTTCGTTTTTTCTTACTAGTTTCCTCTTTACGCTTCCGCGTTAGTTGACGATTCTGAAACAAAAGCTGAACGCAGAGAATGTTTTTTTTTAATTTAATGCCTTTACCTATATACGGTCAACCCGAAGGAGGGGAGCACCCTGCCCCGTTTAAATATTATTAATTTAAATTAGATAGGAAGACCAGACTGCGATAACCCGATCCAACGCAATGCGGGTCGACTTAAATTTTTTGTCTTTTTTCCTCTTTAAATTCCTTCGCTTTTCTGCTATGCTTATTTCACTTTGCCGTTCATTATCTACAAACTGTTCTTAATGATATTCTGCTTTACCTATATATATATATATATATATATATATATATATATATATACGGGCAGGAATTAACTCGATTATAATTACAGTGACAGGCATGACAATTAAGATTATCCCACGTTTATTTATTATTGGTAACAGTCCTACTGGTTCTAACGTAGATGACAATAATAATGTAACCTAAAAATGTCAGCTAAAAAATGGTACAATTAGGAATAGCAAGAAGAAAAAAACACGCGTCTCATGTAATCGTAAAGTAAAACTTCGAAGTACACTTAGAGGCTAAGTTCAAAATTGACGCGGTCGATAACGTCACGACGAATTTAACGCGTTACGCGTCTGTAAAGATTTCCACGTGACTGACGTAATCAACGAAACGTCACTAATGCTCTATTTTTCTCTTTTGTTTCAGGTACGTTATCGAACAGTCGTCCATGGTGTCTCTACGACTACGCGTCATAGGACGTCTCGTAATCGAGGCTCGGTGGGTATACAAGCCAAGAATTGTTAACAGCCAATTAGGAATGTATACAGATTGTGCGTTGTGCTAACGAGCGCAAGGAGTAAACACGTCGATTTAACCAGGACTGAGAATGGTACTCTGAGAATCGTCTCTCAGGATACTTCTTCATGCTCGCAGCTTTCCTACGTCTCCTCTTCGCCTACACACTGCATCCCTATAGGAGAATCGAATAATCCATAGCCGTTGCGTAGTGACGAACGGTCTACCCATGGGGCGTACTATATATTAAGCTACAGACAAAAATAAGTATATCCACCGCGTTGCCCGGCCTCACGTGAACCTTTCAGTATGCCGGGATCTTTCGAGCCTACAGTAACATTTGTTTATGATATCAATAAGTACGAGCGCGCATTGGTGAAATATTTGTGCAATTTTAATGGGGCAAATCAGACACGTGTAATAACGCAGAAAGGGGATCGAGTGGCGGTGATATCGGATCGGCGGGAAATTTGAATATCGCTTTGTGTCGACGTGGGTTTTAATCTCTAGGTTAATTAATATTTCATTATTTGCTGTTATTTCTCACGTTTCTATGTTATGGCGAGTGCGGGTTTTAGTCTTTATTGAAACGTAAATTATGGCGTTTCCGGCATGGCGGCAGGACTGATCGAGACTCGTGGACTTCCTGGGGAACGCGGGAATCGCACGTCATGAAACGGAAAGCGTAAGTCTTGGGTTTTGACTCGCTGCCGGACACTTCCGGTTTCTTCGTTGTCGCGTGAAATTTCTTAACACCTGCTCGGAGGGAGTGAATAGGGAGAATCGAGGATGGAAAATAAGAAGGTTCATGTTGCTTTTTCTTTCGTGTATGCAAGTACAGCACGTATGAGACATAACTGCATCGACGGGTTATGCAATCCAGTGCATACGATATGGGATGCAGAAATTTATACTAATATATATATAGTCGCAAATATTTTACTTTATACCACGAAGTATGTCCTTATAGGCGTGTAATGACAAATAAGAAATATAGAACGAAGAAGAAAGGGAGCATGAGCAAGTGAGCAAATGATCAAGTAAACAAGCGAGCATCACACATGATAACCATGTGTGGGCAGGACACGTGTCTTTGGTCTGAGATGTAGCTATGATACATTAGCCGGGACGATAACGTGACATTAGATGAGGGCTCGCTTGATTATTCCGAATTAAAAAAATTTTAAGTACGATATAGATATAAACATGTGTATAAAATATATCATATGTAAATTCTCATGCAAACGCACTATTACGTAGATTTCGGCAAGCTGCATTGCTACTCCCACTATACCTGAAATACCGTGTAAACGTAATAGTCGAGAAACAAAGATGTTAATCTCATGGAATTTTATCACGTGAAAGATACTCGTGCCAATCTTTTTCCATGCATCTCATTCCCGTTATTTTGCCATTTTTCGGAACTTTTGTGGAACTTACGCGTACAAAAAACCTTACATGTGCACAAATTTGCGTGGACTCGAGTTCGATAAAGATAATTCATAATTGCCTTGTAGTTTACGATATTTTCGTGATTGGAAATTCAAGATGGCCGTTCGCACTACCCATTTCCCTTAAGGACACATGCGTGGTCAGCTTTACTTTTTAATACAAATCTGTTTTGATTCGCACGATGACATCAGGAGGGAGAATTTTCAATTTGTCGAGCTGCTGCACCCACCAGTGCCGTATCTAATCGCACCCGCAAAGAAAGCAAATATGTGCCGTTCGATATAGTAATCTTTGCCGATAGCAAAGCCCCGGTTTCAATAACGCAATTCACCTGCCATGTGACACATCCCGAAAAAGACAGGGAGAGTGCGAGAGAGACATAGAGAGAGAGGAGAGAGGATATATAAAAAGGCTGGATATAAAAATCCTTCTAATTTTTCCAGGGGTGTTAAGAGTAAGGGATGGTTTGCTGCATGCTCTTCCTTCTCTCTCTCATATGCAAGAATCACCTGCCTTCAAAATCTAGGTCACGTGTCCCCTCCCATGAGACACATATGCATCCCACGTATGTGCACTTTGTTTCGTCTTTCTTTCTTTATCTTGCTCCTTCTTCTTCTTTTGCCTCCCTTTAATATTACGTATGACCGCATGGTGTGAGCCGTGAGTACGGCTTGTGTACGTACCTTTGCTTTATTTGCTGATATATATGTATATATATGCCAAGCAAGTCATCACTTCCGTTTGACAGACACGCCAAGTACTTATCTATTCCGCATTTCCCTTTGGCTTTTGCATTTCGACTCTTGGCTCTCGTCCATTTTTGCTTTGCGTTCTCATAAATCGTGGGTGCACCTACATGTATAGGTGTATACTCGATATGACTAAAGTTCCTCGGATATGACAAAATGCAGTATCTATCAAATGCCCTAAACTCGTCTGACTACCTATACGTATAGGTATGTGAATTTGTGTTTATTCTGCTCTAGATATTTTTTATACGTAAGACTATGTAAGTAGCCAGATTATCAAATCCGTTTAAAATCGTCGAGATTTCATGAGTTACGTTTCAGTATGATTTCGACTTCTTTTCGTCTTTCTGTAATATTTTACCAATTTTCGGGCAGATTCATGAGACGCGCAAGGAGGCGTTAACAGGTTGTTGTTTTTTTCTGTAAAATTATCGAGTTGGACGTTTACTCCCACATGTTGACAAAGTGGCTCGAGAAACGTTCGAGAAATCCATCGGGAGTCGTACGAGTAGGATTTTTAAGGAATGTCGAAGAAACCCTAGGGAGTTCTAGTGTATTTGAAACAAAAAATGCGAGACACCCCTCACTTATAAGACGTGTATACGATCCGTCGCTTATCGACGGCTTCCTTAGCAAATTAATTCTTCTTTATTTGACATCGTCCTTTCGCTTTCTCGCGACTTCGTAAGATCGTAAATCGTGTAGAAGGATCAATCCCGCCTAACGATCAGGCGAGAGAAACCAGAGAGAACGATCTGAATGATCAACGTCTTTACTCCTACGATCCGATCCCACAATGCACCTGTCCACTGGCTGATTCTTGTCAAGCGGCTTCGTGAATCGAATCAGTCTCACGTGCACAATTTACAATGGACAAAGTGAGCCGCGGTAATTCGAAATGCGGCGAAATGAAAAACAAGCACTATTAATTTTGGAAAAGAAAGAATTATTCTCCTTTACAAATTGATATGACGTTGTTACGTAACCAAAACTTATTGTTGGAGGTAAACAAAGCGATTGCGTATAACGTGTTACGCGTGGACCAATGTAACACGTACGTAACGTTTGTATGCTTCACAAATTGTCCTTCACTCAGTGTTACCGCCCTTAAAGAAACAACCCCTCGATTGCTTTCAGTGGGTAACGCAATGAGAATATGTATCTATATATGCCTTTTACGATATATATATAGAAAGAGAGGGTTCAGGTTAGACGATGCTAAACACGCGTGAACACAAAGGGACGCATACGTACGCACGTGGGTCTCTCACGCATTCAGGAGGATCAAGTCAGTCGGACATAAGTACGCACACTCGAGATAGGAAACGCACGCGCTCCACGGGTCTTACAGCTGTGTGGTTGGCAGCATCAGCTGTCGGCCTTGGTAGGGTGCAATTACCCCGGCAGGGCAACTCTCTCGCGTCTCGCGGAGCCAGGAGAAGAAGAAGAAGAAGAAGAGGAAAAGAACCACTCGAAAGAAGGGGCATAGAGTGAGGGGGAGAGAGAGAGAGAGAGTAGGGTAGTCAGGTAGTAAAAGGGAGGAGAAGGTAGATCTGAAAGGAGTGAAACGGATGAGCACAGTGAGAGATAAAGAAGAGGTTAGAAGAAGAAGATAAAGAAGTAGTAGAAGAGGAGAGGATCTACTCGGAAGACACGGAGCAAGTTTGTCGGGCTTCGAACCCAGGATGGACCCGAAGAACTCGACTGGTTTTCTCTCGTTCTTCTTGAGCCACCTATCAGTCCTTCTCTCTCACTCTTTCTTATACTATACATCTCTACCTCTTTCTCTCTCTCTCTCTCTCTCTCTCTCTCTCTCTCTCTCTCTCTCTCTCTCTCTCTCTCTCTCTCTCTTCCGTGGAAGAGTAGTACCTTACCTTCTACGATATCTATATACCAGAACGTGCAAGTCTGAAAGAGAGAGAGAGAGACGCTCATCGAGCCCTATTCTGCCCTCTTTAGGTACAGTGCGCGACAAAAATCTTGCCAAGGATCTCTAACGCCGTCAAGTAGATCTCTTGACCGTTCTGATCAATTTTATCTCACCGTAAAAAATTATCATACGGAAAGTACAGTGCTGATAACATATAACAATACACGCGTGAATGTACAGTGGAGAGGAAAAATACCTTCCACACTAGCTACCGGACAAAAACTGCTACAATATTTTCAATAGGGATGGCGTTATTGCTCCCTTGTGTGTACCACTTCGCGTCTATACTTTTCGTTATGATTTGGCCTCGATGGGTTAAGGACCTCCCATGTTACGGTGTACTGATAACACACAGTGATACACACTCCGGTTCGGGCAAGGGTAGTAAGTGCTCACGCGAGGAATACCCTGAGATAACGCCCGTTGCGGATGGCCATGCGTGTTACACGCATGCCTGGGATATACTTGGGATGGCCTGACTGTAATGCCAGTAGGTACGGACGGTAACGTACTGGACAGGCATGTAAAACGCACTAGGCGCGCATGCCCACGTTCCATATATATATATACATATATGTATATGTTCTATGTATAGCTAATAGATATATAGATATATAGGCATTGCACGTGGAATTAGCCCTCCGGGTTAGGAACTCCGCGCCGACGCATCTGCATGCTACTCTCTATCGCTATCGCATCGTGCCGACCTAACCTGGCCGACTTACCTAACCATACCTAATGTGCCGCACGGAACAGGGTTCGATGCTCCTGTCTGCTGCCTGCGCTCGTATATACCGACACGTAAACAACGAGATGGGAATATTGGGACTTTTTATCGCTTTAATTTTATTCATCTTTTTTCTTCTAACATTCGCGACAGTCCAAAGAATTTTTTTTATATATTATCATTGAAGCTGTCTGCGCGACTGCGAATCGTCGGGTACGCGCCGAATGAATTTAATAACGACTATGTACGTGATTAGACAATTAGTTTATCAGGAGTGTTATTTTTATTAAACGCATTATCAGGGCTATTGCGAATTACTGTAGCATCGATACGAGTCTAGTTATTGGTCGGGTATCTGTTCAATGAGGATTTTCAGCTTTCGTCGAATAAATGTTCGGTCAATGAATTGTTCGATTAATTAATCTGTACCTAGAGTTATGGCGAATAACGCTAGGACACTCGATTAGAATTAGAACTGAATTTTTGTGTGGAGCTTGTTGGCCTAGGTGAAAATTGCTTTACTTTTACTTGATTCCTAGACGCCATTTTGGTCTTAGTGGAACTATCAACTTGGTCTGCACTTGGCACGCATACTCGCTCTCTCTCTCTCTCTCTCTCACTCCCACTCGTCTATTATACATTGTGTCTGTCTCGTACCTGCACAAAGCGACTAGATATATTTATTTCTTACTCGGCTATACCACGTCCGCCTCTAACTTGCTACATTAAACTTGCAAGTGATCACGAAGTGAGTATAAGAAAGAGAGAGAGAGAGAGAGCGAATGCTCTTTACGTATACATTATTCAAACCGAGCGAGGAAGAAGAGTACAGTTTGTCAACGTGTACCTTGATGTGACCATATATATATATACACATCGAGCAATATAAAAAGCGCGGTGAATACAAATATAAATTTTGATGAAAAAGCATTATGACGTGGATAAAGATTAATTGTACTATCACAATAGATACCATGTGCACTAAGGTCACGTTGGTTATGCAGAAGTTGTCGAGTAGCCCAAAGTCAGGTTAGGTTTACGCAAGTGTACACATTTGGCTAGAATAATCCTATTTGCAGCACCATAATAGCTTATTCTGGTCTTTCTAGTTATATGGTGCCGAGCGACTCTCCGACTACTTGCGAATGCGCTTTAAGACCATTAGCATTCTCGCGGGGCAGGATCTACGTTAGCCGATGAACCTGCCGCATCGGCTGCGTTTCTACTCGCGCGATCCTGCCTTCACGATCGCATTAAATTACGCGCTTCCTCGATCCAGGTATTAATTCATTATGCAAGCGGGAAGTGGCGGCAGTGATTTCCCGACGTCGCACGTTGTTGTACCCATGGACTGGTTACACGTGGTTACCACGTAACGTGTCTATCGGTTGACTTTTTCTTGTACAGTCTGTCCAAGCGTCTTGGGGCCGATCGGTGATTAGTCGTCATTAATTATGTTACCCGGATGATCTTTATCTGTGGTAATCGATCGAGTTTCATTATTTCTCTCCTGTATGCCCTTTTTTTACTCTTCTACGTATATAGGTATACACGTGCCATGTACCTATCTGTACTCCTTCCTCGTGCAGCTGCCCTGGTCAACGTCAACGGCACCCGCACCAGCTGTCCTTACACTCTTGTAAAAGATCCTTTCTAGGTATACGCACGTGCGTACGATCATGCGTCGATTAATTACCCTTGGAGTCTGTCACGTTTTACTTTGCAGCGTTATACCCCGTCGTTCCTGTTTCGTGTACTTTTTGTATTTTATTTTCATGGACTTTTTTGCCTCATTTTTTATCGCCCCTTATTTTATGACTTTTGGCGTATTTTAGTTGGCCGCGATAATTTTTCTTTTATCGTCTGATGTATCGACGCTGTTTCGCTTGATTTTCTGTATATACGGACGACTGGTTTTACCTTACGGGACGCGCGAGTGTCCTACGTGAATTTTATAGAGGCTAGGACGCATGCGAACGAAAGACTAATACGTATGTGTAATATGGCCGTCCTGAGTCCTGATACGTTTTGTACGTTAAAATGCGAGTCTCGCATGATACGGCCGATTACCAGAAAAAGTCGTCTCATTTAATGGACGGTTACTGTAGCAAATTTTGATACAGTACGTGATCAGAATTCGCGTTCTATACTTTATTCCAAGGACAATAGGAGGGCTTACATTTCGTCTAATGTATCTAGATACCGTGGATATGAATAATGGCTAGTTGTAGAGGTGCTCCAGATATTACGGGACCTGATATACTCATCGCACTCCGATTCCTAGCTGTAACAGAGTATAGTACAGGTTGGGTTGTACCTATACCTACTCCTTGAAGAAGAGCCGTAGTAGGGTGCACCCGTGTGCGTTCACGTGCGTCAGGTGCGTGATCTTGTGTGAGGCTAGAATGTGTCCTTGACTGAGGTGCGTTGACCTTCTGCCGCGGAGACGAGTATACGGACACGAGGAGGAGGCCCTAAGACTCCTTCGAAAACTGGACTCTCCTCTTCGGGATACCCAACTCGTATCCTGTATACGTGATATGGATTAGGTTATGATTCTCGGTATACGAGGACTCTTCTTGCTGAACTTGCTGCTCTCAGGAGTTCCAGGTACAGTTCCGTGATGCGCCGCAGGTACAAGTTAAAAAAAATAGTCGTGGGTAAAATAGAAATTTGAATTTTCAAAAATCTTTAGTTATGGCTGTACTGTGTTTAGGTTAGCTTGGTTTAGATTTAAAAAAAATATATTTGCCAGCTACCAATGACTCGGTCTGTACTTCCGGTGAAGTGTTCAAAAAAAAAAAAATAATGCTAATAGTTGGTCTGCTCTATAAAAATTTGTGAAATTTGACGTAAATTTTTTTGTTTCATTTGAAAATGCGACAAGTCACTACGTGATGCCTGACGCGCCCCGGCATCGACGGTGGCTTTATTATCGGCAGCTGTTACGCAACTGAGAACGAGGCATAGGTATATGGGCCAGGGACAAACACGATTCACAACGAAGCTACGTCTAATTCCTCGTTGAGTCTGTTCGCGGTGTGGCGACGCCAGGCGTCGGCTCATTATGCAACATTGACGGTAATTTATCGTAATTCCAGGAGGTAACGGTAAAAAGAAATACGGCGAAGGAGCGCGGTCTGTATAGGGATATCTAGAGCGTGCGAGAGAGACAGTGGCAGTGTTTAAAGGGTGCGTACAAAGGAAAGAAAGCGAGAGGGAGAGAAGAGATAAAAAGTGTACGCGGGAGTAAATGGGAATAAATCACGGTAATAAAGCCGTCCCGGTGGTGGGATTCATGGTCGGACGAAAGGACAATTACATAAAGGGAAAAATACCCTCGGCGGCGCCCAGTAACGATTCAAAGTTACCCACCCCTCTTGGTTTTGGCAAATTATAACATTGGCGCGGAAAAGATTTGCATTTCAAAACAGTCGCCGTTTCCTGAAGCAGGTTGGTACGCTTCGCGTATACCGCTATACGAACTATCGTGACAATGTTATCAAAGAATTCAAATGTCCATTGTAAATTTTTCAAACGCTTGCACAAGCTCAGTCCAAGTCTTCGCAGGGCTTTGATAACACGACGTAAGCATAAGGGACGGCTAATTGATTGCATAGGAAGTGCAGTACTTTTCGTAGTAACGAAAACAGACGAGAAGCACGCCTCTCGGAATTGGGGATTTAATACGTCCTAGGGACCCTATATATGGAAAGTCGGATGCGCAATGGGCATTGCGCACGGCAGTTCGCCACCATAAAAACATTTCTGTAAGCCGTGCGAAAACCTGTTTAACACGTTCACGTCGGCGCCGATTTTCATTTGTTTCACCCGGTGGCGGCGCACAAATCTACGCCGCACTGCA